>SNQJ01S0093362.1:15153-34108 GCA_010110895.2 Picea sitchensis
TCTTGGTGTTACATTCATTTAGAGTAGAAAATATGTCTCTATCCTTAGCCATATGATAAGATGCTCCAGAATCAATAAGCCACTTATCAGAAGTAGAAGTAGAAGGTGTATTGAAGGAGAAACCAGAAGCAGAAAGTGCATGTGCATGAGAAGAAGAAGAAGAAGTAGAATCAATAATGATGTTGTGTTTCTTCATCGTTGCTTCTAAAGATGTCATCTTCTTAAAACATTTGGACTCATCGTGACCATCTTTATCACAAAAGTTGCAATGTCTGTCAGTCTTCTTATTTTTATATTTTTCTCCTTTGTCTCCATTAGGAACAAAAGTTGTCTGAGTGGGTTTGGAACCCTTATATTTGTTGTTTGTTGTGGCGAGGATGTTGCTTCTTGGGATTCTTGGGTTTATCTTTCTGATGGACAACTAAGGATTTGTTGGAGGTGCATGTAGTGATGATCACTCCAAGTTGTACTAGCTTATCTTGCTCTCTAATCAAAGCATCACAAAAGTTCTCAAAACTGGGTTTTTGATAAGCTGCCCCTAGAGCCTCTTGCATGACATAAAAGGTAGATACAAACACAGAATATGCACTACCTAGCTTAGGAAGAATAAGATAGATGCAACGATCTTCGTCTATCTTTATCTGACATTCTTCACATAAAGTTCTGAGTGTTTTAAACTTAGATAGATAGTCTTCAATGCAAGAAAAATCACTTGGACTTAAAGTTAGTACTTGATTTTTTAATTGTTGTGCTCGAATAATATTGTGTTTACCAAACACAGATTCAATCTTTTCCCAAACTTCTTTGAGTTTATCAATTGATTGAAGGTGGAACCTTAAATCAAGAGAGATGGACATTTTGATTAATTCACATGCTTCGTCATTCCTATTATCCCATTTGGCTTTCTTATCAGCATCAATGGACGTTGTTTCCTTTCCCAAGGTAATCAGGTATAAGCCTTTACTTCTTAATAAATCTTCCATATGAGATTTCCATTGGAAGTAGTTGGTGTTGGTAAGTAAGAGATTACTCTTAGAAGCCATATTAATATGCAGATAATACAGATTTAAAAACTGAAACTGATGATCTGAATGGAAAGAGTTCGAAAAGTTATGCGGTTTTAAAAAAAACAGCACTGAAAACGGACTTCGTATGTGAGAGTTATGTCATTTTAAAAAAGGACATAAATGATAACCATATGACCACGTGATAGTGTAAGTTGCTTTATGAAGTGACCCACTTTTATAAAGAGAAGTGGGGATCACTTTTACAATAAAGTTACTTTATAACAGAACTCAAGACCTCTTACTTAATAAGACAACTTTTAACCAAATGATCTAGTAAAACATATTGTAATGTTCAGAAGGAGGATTGGGGGTGTTGTTGTGGAAAACGGCCTTAGAGAGCGTGCTTAAAAAAAACTCTTTTCACACAAGAAAAAAATTTCGATTCTCGATGACAACAAGGGTTAGATCTCGGTTCGCTTACCCAGAAGATGCACCTTTTCCTATCTGTTTTTAATTTGCCGAGATCGCAAAAATTTAAAAAATGCGTATTCAGGCTTTATACTTCCGGATCTGACTGTAATGGCCGTATCTTGGGCAAACAAAAACTTTTTCGAGTGAAACAAAAAGTGTTCCTGATTGAAACGAGTGCTCTAGACGCAATGAAATAGTGCTCTCGGCCCATAAATGTACGTAAATGACAAAAAATGGAGATGAGACAACTCGGCTTCACGATCTCGATCTACAACATGAGTGGGTCTTCAAGCAGGCTTTGATACCATGCTCAACAACACAGGTATTTCAACAGAGGACGAACACATTCAGTAACCACTCACATAACTAGATCAAAGATCAACACACCGATGTTTTCATGTGGTAAAACTCCTATAGGGAAACATCCACGGTCCCAGCCAACGCGGCCACTTGGAGCAGTTTATTAATGCAAAAGAAAAAGAGTACATAGAGATTTTACAAGAGAGTTTCTTACAATCGATCATCGGCAAATGACCGTCCATGCTCTTTAAATAGAGATCATGGACCAATCGGGTGTTAAGCCACAAATCAATGGTCGTTAAGATCGAGGAGAGTATGAACCATCGGATCACTCTATGTCGGGAACATATCGTGACCGTCGAATTTCCTAACTACAAATACATACTAATGCATACTAAAGAAACATATTAAGAAGCACACTTTTACCTAACAACTCATTAGACCAAGTAGATCTTAACTAACTCCTAAGTGTCTAAATATCCTGACAAGTTTAGTCCATGTAAAGATGTTTTTCATTTTTTGTAAAGCATATGGGTATGGAAAAGGATTTCAACTTAAAGTTATCCATAAGGATGCATTGTGTTGTTTTTGTATTCTTATTTCAGTCTTGATGAATATGCAGCATACCCGTATGGTCATTTCATAAGCAATAACTTGGTTGGCTATTTTTCGGCCAATATGGGCTACAAAGTGGAAAAAAATTGTTATGAGTTATTTTAAACTGGTCAACGTTAGAATTCCAACAGGAAAATGAAACCATCTTATTTCCATTTCCAAAATTATCTTAAAGGTAAATAAGATTTTATTTTTCTTTCGTTGTCATTTTCTAACCATAAATGTTCTGAAAACAATTATATTATTTTTATGTCACTAGTAATATTTATTCTTTTGTGAATATCTTTTTTTTTTCAATATCCATATTTTTTTTATTTTTCTTGGGAGAAATCGGGCCAACACTGACTATACTTTTGAATATCTTTTTCTTCTTTATTTCAATATCTATAATTTCTTTTTTTTTCAAAGAGGAATTGGGCATACACTGACTATAGTTCGGAATATTATTTTTCTTCTTTTTCATTTCTAAAATAGTCGAGAATAAATAGAACTCTTTGGGATAGAATACTCTGTAGAACGGAGTTTTCCAAGCAAACATAGCATACTTCTTCTGGTTGCATGTGATTTTGGAAAAATATGCTTAATTCACTCGCAAACAAAAATGTAGTTCATCCGGCAATTGCTTAGCTTGTTTCTAGTTTCTTATTTAATGAGTATTTTTCTCATTTATCGATGTGTATAAACTCTTTTGGTGTCTTCTCGAATCGACATAATACAGATGTGGTCCTTTCTCTACATATTTAAATAGGAATAACATTTTCGTGTTTTGCCAGCATTTTGATTCACAAGGTATGCCGATTACATCTCGTCTATATGCTGATTATCCATGGAGCCCAAGATGGGATGTATCTGAAATGACGCAACGTATACTGTATGTCTCTTTAGCAGTCGGCCTTCTTTTACTTAGCAAACAATGCACCTTTTGCCCTCCTTGCATAAATAACAGTTTTATTTTTATTTTGCAGTGAATTCATTGTTGAAGAGAGCATAAACTTCAAGAAATTCTGTAGTGATGCTCTGCAACTTCATCGCTAGGAGCCATGCTCCAACTGTAAGTATGTCTACACGGATTGATTCTTTCTTTTAGGAGTTCGTTGTTAATAAATAAATAAGCATATTTTCATTGTAGTTATAGTAGTCGGCCCAACATTTATCTTTGTTTCACCGCAAATAGCTTTTGTCAATATTGAAGCTTGAGAGAGATTTATGATTTGTATTTTAGGTGATATTAGTCGCAAAAGAGACTATTCTTTGCTCAGCAAATGAAATTACACAATGGCGTTTGCTTAAGCAACATTTTAATATTCACTTGTCACCTTAAAAGCTGGTCCGCCTATGTTTTAATTTGTCACGGAGTCATGAAATTGAAGTGGATTTTATCATACACGTAGCAACAACAATAGTATTTTGTAAAGTTAGAATGACTGTGTGACTTGAAGTTGTTTTATTTAATGCAAAATTCCTATTTTAAATTAAAGTCGACCATGTGATGGGCAGATCAAAGTTCTATATCCCTTTTAAAAWTTTTAAGAGCATGTACATCTGAAATCTTTTCCTTTTCCAAATTGTAAATCAATAATATCATATCATACAATCCTTAATATTAAATTRATAATTATATTATAGAAAGAATATAAATTAATTTATTTTTAAATTAATATTATCATATAACATGGAAAATATAAATTAATTTATTATAAATTTATGATAAAAATAATGATAAATAGGAATATATATAGAAATAATTAATATGATTAATTTATTATAAATTTATGATAAAAATAATGATAAATAGGAATATATATAGAAATAATTAATATGAAAAGATAAAAAAAAAATACATATAAAACTATTTGATATTTCATATATTTCAAGGTAGTGAAAATWTGAAGTTGGTGTATAATTACTTTTCATAATTTTATATTATTCTTCAGTTATGTTCATGATTCAAGTTGCTCTAGTCTTTAATATGTTATTGSTGTATTCAACTTAAAATGTAGCAAGTTTATTTTTCTTTTTTCCTTACTTTTAAAATAACTTGATAATATAAATACYATCATTGAAATTGTAGTTAACTTATGAAATAAATAGAAACTCTATTATATTTTCATAAAAAAATTTAAGAATATTTCAATTAGTGAATTAAAACTTCGTGATTTAATGTTAAAAATATTAGTTTTGAGTATTACATATGCAAGTTTTTAATTTTTAAAGATAAAGAATTGGAAAATTATAAAAAATGGATCATCTGAAGAAATCTTGAAATCAAATATAATTTGTGGCAATTATTAATAAGTAATTTTTAAAACAAAATAAAAAATATGTTTATAATAAATAGGAACTTTGAAAACATACAATATTTCAATATATTGTAATATATAATACTTTACATATTAAACACTTATCTAAAATATATTAAAAAAATTATTTTGTGCATAAAACATATATTTAAATAATTTCTTTTGTACAAAATTATCCACTTTCTTATAGGTGCATTGGAGCAATGACTTTAAGTTAGTTGGATACATAGATTTAAGTTGTATGTGGAGAAGAAAATAAATCAATTTTTGGTTATCTATTTAGTTTGGGATCAATAACCATCTTATGGAATAAAAAGAAGCAACTAATAATTATGTTGTTTTTAGTAGAAGCATAATATAAAGATGATGTGATTGTGACATATGAAACAATGTGGCTAAGAGGAATATTAGAAGCTATTGGTGTGATATAGGCTTCACCAGCTACATTGTTTTGTGATAATCAAATCAAGATATATTTGGCTAAGAATGCTATAAATGGTATGTGGAGAGGATAAGTCAACCTTTGGTTATCTATTTAGTTTGGGATTGATAAAGATCTTATGGAGTAAAATGAAGCAATGTACAATTATGTTGTCTTTAGCATAAGCATACTATAAAGGTTGTGTGCTTGTGACATATGAAACAATGTGGCTAAGGAGAATATTAGAAGATATTGGTGTGATATAGGGTCCACCAACTACATTGTTTTGTGATAATCAAACCCCAATACATTTTGCTAAGAAGGTTATAATCCATTGCAAGTCCAATGACATGGAAATGTGTTTTCATTTCTTGAGACATAAGAATATATTCAGCTACAATTTTGTAAGAACATAAAGAAGACACATGAAGGAGAAGTTATGCAAGTCCATAACACTTCAAAACAATTTTCATGATCTAGTAGGGTTAGAAATATTGAAAACTACCGGTGAGCATAGTGTAATCATGTGTAAATAGTGAAACTCAAGGATTTACACGAGCATGCTTATGAGTTGGATTTGTATTAACATGTTAGACTAATAGAGAAATAATTGGTTGTTGTTGTGGTGCAAGTGAAGAAATTTGTTTTAACCAAGTTTAGAAAGGACACAAAGTCAAGAATGATCCCTTGTTCAAGTGCACAAATCATAGGCAATTAGTTATATTTGTTGAGATCAGAAGGAGATAATATATCTTCGATGAACACTCAAACAAAACCTAATTTAGTAAGTAAACCCAGTAGATTTAGAATATTGCTTAATGTAATCACAAGAGAGATGTACTAATACCATAATGTGCACAAGAGATTTACCATAACCAATAACAATTAACCATGAGTAGAGTGAACTTTTTAGGGGTGCTCTTAGGGAACAAATAAACGATATATTCATTTGAATGAGATGATTACAAATGAGGAATGTATTGTATATATACGCACATTCTTTAGGGTTGGGGTGCTAAACCCAAGAGGTTGACTAGGTTAGCCTTAGCTAAAATAGAGAAGTGCAATAAATGGGTTAGTTACCTATGTGTAGGGTCCATAAAGCCATCAATACAAGAGCTCGACATGTGGCCTCACCTGAAGATTAACCACCTAATATCAACATCCCCCTTAATTTGAAAAAGGGGGCCACAAAGAGAAGACGTTCTAGTACATCATGTTTTCCCCCTTAATGGCAATGCTCCTATACTAATGCATTCCATTAGATTGGTGAAGATATCTACTTGTTGATCTACTAAAGGAACAAAGACTAGCACAAGTTGTCCTTGAGCATGAGGTTGCCAAATATAGTGCATCCAAATCTCCATGTGTTTTGGATTTTGATGATTCACTAGATTATGAATAAGCTCAATGGTACTTTGATTGTCACAAAGGTGGAATGAGTTCGTGGAGGAAGAACTAGTTGATCAAGCATCATATGTATCCAGGGAAGATGCTTCCTGACATGAACTGCACTAGCATAGTTGTCTTTAGTGGAGAAGAGACTCACAACTTGTTGCTTCTTAGACCACTAACAAATTGGTCCAAAGCCAAGAGAAAAAAAGTAGCCCAAGGTAGATCTTCTCTCATCAAGATCGCTAACCTAGTGGGCATTGAAAAAACCAAGGAGACAGATATAAGTGTTCGTTGAGTAGAGAATGCTCATGTGAGTGGTGCCCCTAAGAGTGGAATGCGACTAATTCCCTAAGGTTCCTACATGTATTGGGAACACATACTCATTGAAAAGGAGTTATCTAGCTGAGAATGTTTAATATAAAGTAAACTCTCAACTCTCAACTTCATCACTGAAGAAATATGGGTACTCACTGGCTTGCAATTATCCATCACAAAATGTTGCAAGAGATTCAGGGTGTACTGAGGCTAAGAAAGGGGAATCCAAATAAAGGTTTGACAAATTTGAAGTCCCAAAAACAAATAAAGTAGGCCTAAATCAATCATCTCTAAATATTCTTGAAGTTGCACTTCATATCATTGATATTGGATGTAAAATGACCAATGGAGAGGAGATCATCCATATATAACACAATGATGTGAGTCCTTCTATATTGATGGTGAATGTAGAGATCATGCGCAACCTTGCAGTGAGTGAAGTTATAACAGATAAAGAAATTGTGAAACTTCTCATACCAAGGATGAGGTGCTTGCTTAAGGCAATGTAATGTTTCTAGAGTTTACAAACCAAGGGAATATGACCATTATGCATGAAGCCAAGAGGTTGTTGCATATAAATTTATTCTTGGAGATATCCATGGAGAAAATAACTATTGACATCCATTTGATGGACTTCCCAATTCAATGAAGTAACAATGGATAAAATCATTTGAATTGAGTCCATATGAGCAATTGGAGAAAAAGTCTCTTAGCAGTCAATGCCCTTTTTTTGGGAAAATCCTTTAACAAGAAGATGAGTTTATGCTTCTCAAGTTTCCATCAATATCATACTTGGTTTTATAAATCCATATGCAACCAACAAGATTCTTACCCTTGGGTAAGGGAACTAGGTCCCACGTCTAATATTTATTAGGGCACCATATTCAGTAGCCATGCAATCCTTCCATTATGGAGAATTACTTTCCTAAGTAGTATTGTTTGCATTAGCCTTGGCAACAAGGGCCTGTGAAACAAGAGGTTTTTGTCATTTTCCTTAAAGTGGAAGAAGACGAACACAATCTAAGAGAGTAGAGATAACCACTTAGGGATTGGTTGTGACCTAGTTGGAGGAGGAAAACTGGAAGTTGATGGATTTACATTAACATCATTGTTAGGTTGCTCAATTGGTAAGAAGTTGGATGGAACAACTAGAGTGGAAGAGGCTTCAATGTAACCAGTACTAGACAAGTCATCAACATAATGGTCATTGTGGTTTGTTGGTTGATTCAATGTAAAGGGAGTGTCAGAAGAAGTACTAAAAAGAGGAGGATCATCGTCAAGTCATGAAGAGGAGAGGTCATTTGAGATCATTGGAAACGAACTTTTGCAATAAGTGCGGGATCAAATCTTGGCAGACCATGTGAAATAATTTCATTAAAGACAATTTGGTGGAGGTATCATCATAGATGATATGCTTTTGAAGTTTCGATGTAGCTCACTAGAATGCATTGTTGACTTGTAGCTTGCAATTTGTTTTTTTCTTTGGGATTATGGCCCCATGTACACAATCAAAATATTTTGAAATGTGAAACTAAATGTTTGTAACCATATCATTTCTTGAAATGAGTCATATGGTGAACATCTCGGTAGACATCTAATTAATGATATGAGATGTACAAAAAACTACTTTCCCCCATAATTTTAACTCCATTTACTGAGAATGCAACATACAAAGAGTCATTTCCACAACAACTCTATTCCTTGAATGTGTTATGTCATCTTATAGAGGGATCGACCTCTGTCGAACAATGCCATGAGATGTAAGAAATGGGTGATTGTCATCACTGCAATGTTCTTATTTGTAATCATTCTTAATAGATTTGATCATGTGATTACTTTGATTTTCCACCAATAATTTGAATTCTTTGAATTTCTCAAAGGATTTATCTTTGGATTGAATGACATGTACTCAAAGGAAGTGGGAGAAATAATCAATCATAGGTGAGGAGATATCTAGCCTCACTAGGTGAAGTAGTCATAGGCCCACAATTGTCTTTATGATCTGTCTCAAAAGAATAAGAGGCTTGGCCCACTAAATCCTTAGGAAATGACTCATGATGGTGTTCTCCCAACACACATCTTTCATATCCATTTGGTGGTTTAATTTGTGGAAGATAATTTTCCATCCATAGATGACTCTTATATACATGGTCCCAAAGTTGGTATGATCGAAGCATTGATGCAATAACTTACTAGTGTTGTCAACATTTGCAATCCACGTAGTGAATCCACTTCATTTTGAAGGAGATGAACATTTCCCTGGCTTATATGTATTATTGGATCCATCACAATAGATTGAAGCAACCACTCTAAGACCAGCATTCATGTCCTTGATAACCCATCACGTTGGCCAAAACTCCACTTTTTGTGGTGGGAGTGATGCGATATATAGAAAGTAGATTTGATCCTATTGCTGGAACATGAAGGGATTTACCAAACCTGTCATTCTCAATAATGACATTGACAAATATTGAAATTGAGAGGGGTGAGTCATCACCAATAACAAGTTCCTCTCCATTTTATCATATGTTGATAGTTGGAGAGTAAGTGTTGGTGTTTTATCATATGCCTAGTGGATTCATAGTCGACAACCCATTCTTGTGAAGAGGTGGAGGACCAATATGCATTGTGAGGGTCCATTAGGTTCTCGTGCCTTTATGGACTAAGATAATTAATCATGATATCGACATTGCCTAAAAAAATAGAGAAATTTTGGTTGAAGGAAGAAGGGAAGGGTTTGTTTCCTATAAGAGCACCATTCTACACAAATAATTCCCTTATACTTGTTAAAAAAACAAAAAAAATAGGAGGGTGCTAGAGAAGAAGAGGGTTGAAAACCCTAAGAACATATTGTTTTCCTTAAAATGACACTAAAAAACCCCAGTTGTTGGTGCTAAAATAGATTTAGAACAATGTTGGATATAGTAGGAAGAGTTCACACTAGCTTTGATACCATGTTGAGATCATTAGAAGATAATAGATCTATAGTGAACATTGCAACAAACTCTAATATAGTGAAGTAAAACCAATTGATTTTTAACAACTTCATTTAGATCACAAGAGAGATGAACTCATACCATAATGCATCGTAGAGAGATCAACCATAACCATGAACAATTAACCTAGGGCAAAGAAAACTTTTTAGGAGTGCCCTTAGGAAAATAATAAAGGATATATTCACTTGAATGAGATGATTACGAATGAGGAGTGTATACATTATATTTATACACATCCTTTAGGGTTGGGGTGCTAGCTCAAAAAGGTTGACTAGGTTGACCTTAGCCAAAATATCAAAGTACAATAAATGGGCTAGTTACCCATGTGTGGTCGCAATAAAACCTCAATACATCAATAAAATAGATTGACAGATGGCCTTGAGTGAATATTAACCACACGATATCAACAATATTATCATTCACACAACTTTAGTAACCAAGGTAATAAGGATTAGAATACCAAGTCTAGTGGAAAGATTAATGCTCTAGATATGTTTATAAGCATAAAGACACAAGCTATGATAGGTTAGAAACTAGTGCTAATGGAGCTAGTCTTTAGACAATAACATTGAGTTAGCTTTTCCATGGAACAATGCTTATGCATTAGTTGTCTACGAGAATACTAAGCCTAAAAACAAGTTTTAGTAAAATTTAAGATATAATTCATTAGTTATGTCATTAGTCATGATCCATAGATAAATTGCAAAGGATTAGTTCAAAAAACACATAATTAGGTCAATAATACATGGTTTATATCCCAAATACACCGATTTATGCCCAAAATCATGTAATTAGGCCTCTAAATCATGGTTAATAGTTCAAATAGAAGGATATAGTCCTAAAAATACAACACTATCATTTTTTAAAAGTAATGTTAGGGATTTGTATTATAAAAAATTGATGCATCATTACATGCACATCTTTCAGTATATTGAGTATCATTTTTAGCAATGAAACTTCTAGCTTCAAGATGGTTGGCAACACACCCCCATTTGGGTTTCTATGAGACATCCTAAATCCCTTACTATAGTACTTTCTTCTTTGTGTGGATGACAATAATATTGACTTACAAATTGATTGCATAAAAATACAAAAAACATACATTTGAAAAGAAAGTATAGAGGAGCTTAAAGCCATTTTCCTTGCTTGAAGAGAGATGAACATAGCATGGCTTGTGAACCCACAACCTTGTTTCTTTCGGCATCTCTCTCCCTAATATCCTTTTTTGCTTATTTCTACCTCTTTTGAGAAAATTACATTTAGCCTGCCAACTAGATTCTATTTTTGGGTTAGGAGGGATTCTTGCCACATAATCTATGAATTGCAAGAGTCATTTGTTCCATTGCAATTGAAAACCATACTTTTATGACCTCTTTTTTGTGGCTATTTGCCTTGGGGTTGGATGTTTCTTTCACAATCAAGTTTTGTTTAGAGAGATCGACATAGAGAGAAATATGTTTACCCACTTTTGGATTTTCAAAGGATTTTAGTTCCAGTGTCTCTAATGGGTGACCCTGAGCTACTATTTTGGAGTGATATATTGTGCTTGTTGGGGTGCATTGATTTCCACAAGGTTCCCTATTTATTCTTCTACGTAGGTTTCCTCTTTAGTTAGAAGAGGGGCTATGTTCCTTTACTATGGGATTCTTCCTCTTGAACAATTTCCAAAGATGCAAATTGATTTTAGCTTCGATTGTTTGTTTCCTTATTTCAGTGTTGAGATGTAGTTGAGGATTGTTTTCTCCTTCTACTCGATATTTTGTACATTGTTTGGAATTATTCCTCTTTTTTAAGCGTTGAAGGTGCCAACTTTCCACAGATTTCATGTTGAACTGGTCATATTCATGGAAATGGTTACATATGGATGATCATTACTCATAATCCAACTATTGCACATGAGTTGAGTCTAGTTGTCAATTTGTAGTTCTATTACCTCTAGGAGACCTTTGAGATTTACTTCATAGACTCAAGCAAAACTATACAACCCCGATCTTGGCTAGACTTTGTTTGCAATTCTCCCAAACATGTTCCCTATTTATTTGAGGCTCTGAGTCAATGTCCCAAAGGTTGAGCGAGAGGTGGAGTAACCTTACCCATAAGTACACAAACTTTGCATCAAATTACAAGGAGGTTTTGTTAAGATCACTATCCTCTTTGAGATGGAAATGAAAACCAAATAAACTCTTACCACATATGTATATCTCAACACCTCCTGTCAAGTGGGGAACCCGTTGACTTTGCATCTAGGACTCCAAGTTTTGAGATTTGGCTAGGTTCCCATAAACTTCTCGATTAGGACATGATCAATGAACGCCAATGCTTTTGTCTTCAAAATTGCTCAGGAAATGCACATCTTAGAGATATCTTTTATCTTTTTTATGAATTATGAGGAATTGTTAGAGGATTTCACTCATTTTAATGGTTAGGTGGAAATTCTCTTGAATATTTTGTCATTTGAGAGATCTTAATTCATTTCTATCTTAAGTTGAGAGTAACAGTGGGCCCACCCAATCTCCTACTTTGTGAAACCACTAATCACAATGTTCAACTACGAGTGGGTTTCTCTCCACGACACATTTCCTTGTCCTCATAAGATGGATTTGCAAGTGATCTTTGTCCTTGAATTTGACTATCGTGACATCTAGGGAAGACACTCTAGAACTGTCTCCATTAAACTTGGGTAGGACCTTAAAATACCCATCATAAATATTATGATGATCCACGAGTAACTGTAAGGATTGATATCTAGCAGTGATCCAAGCATTTTCCATGGTTTTATTTAAGGGTTGAACTATGGGTGGCATCACATGGGTAGGTTTGAAAATATCCTTTCTAATCAAAGGAGACTTAAGGGGAAAAGGGGAAGACATATTTCCAAAACCCTAAAAAGGTTATAGGTGAGCATGGCAAATCTATCAAAGGAGAACTAAAGAAGCTAGTAGATTCTTGAGACAAAATTGTGAATGGACTAGGCAAGAACTCATGAGGAGTTGTAAAACTAATACTAGGTCCATTGGAAGTAGAATAACCCAAGGTTGAAGAAAGAAAGTTTGGGATCCTACCTGGAGATGAGATTTCTTGAAATATTCCTTGATTCTTATGTTGCTTTTTGGTCTTGCACAAGAGGTACACGTCTTCCTCTAGAGCTAGATAGAGTGATGATGAATCTGGAATCCAATGTTTAGTAGCAAGAGATAAGTGGAGTCACCAATTAGAGAGATTTCTTGGACCATGAGATCTGAATGCATACTCTTTCCAAGAATCAAAGCTCTTTATCGATAAAAAGTGTAAGGAAAATATATGTTGGCCTCTTATGCTAATAGCTTGATAACAAACCCTTCTTCAAATCATGATGGGAATGTTCTCTTATCATTAAACTAGGCTAGTCCTTGGAAATGGTGCCAAAATAATGGTGTATCTTTGAGACACTCCCTTTTGCAAAAGAGTAGCGCCAAGGCATCTATGGGGTCAAACCTCTACCACTCAAAACCAAGAGAACCATAAGGTCAGAAGGATAATATATATCTTTTTAATCTCTATCGATAAGAAACATTTTAAAAGTGTTTTATTTAAGATGATTGTTAGACACATAATCCTTATATCTTTTTAATCTCTATCGATAAGAAACGATTTAAAAGTGTTTTATTTAAGATGATTGTTAGACACCTAATCCTTTGTGGCTGCGTTACTTGTAACAATAATGTACATATGAAGCTTCATAGGTGATAGGAAGAGTCATAAATTGAAAAAGACCAACTATTGCATCTTTGAGTATTTATTGAGCTTCAGGTTAATGGAATAATCATCCTGGCGAGTTATGAATTATGTCCACTACTACTAATGTGAAAGTGGTATTAGAGCTTGGCCCAACTCCATGACCCTGGCCCAACTCCATGAAACTCCACGAGTAGATTCCCTAGTGTTTGCCTCTGCTGGCCTGCCCACCTCTACTCGTCTGCCTGTCTCTCTGCCCCCTGTTCTCTAAATTATTCTTCGTCTTGATTCTATCAGATTGCAATAGCTATGCAATAATTATGCAAACCCTAATTATTGCGCAACCCTAAAAATTCTCTCTCGGAGAATCATACTCGCATGTCGACCTTTCTAACTGTCCAGATGCACCGTTTGCTCGCAAGTTTGCTCGCCCGACCTACTATCTGGTATCTACGCCTCGACTCGACTCTTCCTTCCCATTCGTTCTGCACCGCCATTTGAAGATCCATTCAACTGAAGAGAAGCAGCCCCACTCCTTCCTCGAATTCGCTCATACCGTCTGCTGAGAGCAACTGTAGGAGGAAGCCACTTGCGGAAGGATTTGGATCCATCTCCACTACAGTTATGCCCAGCCTCAGCTCAAATCCTTGTCTTCACTAGTCTTCATACCTAATTCTGCACGCTACACCATTCTTCATACCTTATGGTCTCTGCGATAATAACACTGTTGCTGTTCCTCGCTAGTCTCTTGGTTGTGAGTGTACCATTTGCAAGAGAGGTCACGAGGTCGATTTGCGACATGAGGAGAATGCCATAGGAGATACGAAGTCTCCCATCTTTTATTAAACCCTAATTTCGAACCTGACTCATGTTACTGGTCTAATCTCACAAGACTATTGTTGCACGACTCTCCTGACTCTCTCATACTCATGCCCATCGAATGGAACCCTAATCTATGGCGTGGACATTCTTATCTATGCAATGGCTGTTACGAGCTACAAGGACGAAGATTTTTTACAGGCTACAAGCTAGCAAGTTGAGTTACGAGGTAGAATAGTTTATGATTTTTGTTGTTTCTAAGCATTTATGAAGAGAATCCTTTGTTTCATGTGAAACAACTTCTGTTTACCCAAAATATGAAATTTTCTCTTCTGTGATTCGATTTGGAGGAACCTTTCAAAATCCATGCATAAAATCTGTAGACCTATTAGGGTTGCTAATTTTTTCGAAGACCGAAGTTCTTCTTGGGAACTGGTGGCATTTTTGTGTATAATTCTTTTGCACACTAGCTGCATATATTAAAGGTCCAAGACAACTTGAAATATCTCATTGCAAACTGGTTTGAGCGTGTCTTGAAATATCTCATTGCAAACTGGTTTGAGCTTCTAATTAATGCAATTGGAGGTTGACCAAAAACTCCATAAAATATTTAAATTTTGAAAAACTCATATATATTCATGTGCATCCATATGAATCCAAACTATGTATACACAAATCTGTAAAGTTTCTCATTTATATTGCAAGCAAGAGTGTATATAACCAAAATAACATAGAGTACAATCCATCTTTGAACCCAAATACATCAACAATGAGGTTTTAAATGGCCTCTAGAGTCCAAAAAAATTAAGCTACAACAAATTACTACATATCTTTAAGATCATTACTTATATTAGGATCTTTGTCATTAGTGTCACCCTCTAAGCATTAAATTAAGATAGAAAAAGATTAGCATGCCTAAAAAGTGATTTTACTTGAGTGAAGGGTACATTTTTACTAGTGTCGTGACATAAGAGTTCAACAATCAATGTCACCAACATCGAGGTACATAGAGGGCTTGGTGCTCTTGATTAATTGTCAGTTCCATACCCTAATACATGATAGAATCCAGTGGAAACGTTGCAATCCTGCCAATCTAGAAATCCTGAAAACTGTTAAGTCTGTTGAATTTTGAATGAGACCTAAAATTTTACTTTCTCCATATGAAGTCCAATGAGGCTAGAACCACTCTCAAACATCCTGAAATAATTAATGGTAATGTTTAAAATTTAAGTAAAATGATGAAAATGAAAGATAAAGGAGAATGTCACTAGGCCCCCTCAACCTAAAATTTGTTTTTTTCCCTAAAAAAAAATGAAATCTACCCCTATAAGTGTGTCGTATGGGTGTTGTACGAAACTGGTATGAAACCGCTTGGTTCCATGTTTTTGGCTGGTTTCGTACGGAACCGATCGATTCGGTACGAAACCGGCCAAAAACGGTTCCAGGTTGTCGATTCGGCTGTTTCTTCTCCGAAGATTGGTTCAGCCGGCTAGTTTTACTGGACTGGGCTGATTTTAATAATACTGGTCAAAATTAGGTGTGAGCGCCTTCACTAAAATTGGTGCAACTTCAAGCACCTATAGACTGAGGGTTCTATGATTTTTTTTGAGTTTGGTGTGCAAGAAGGAAGAAGACAATGCATTCTCTCATCTCCATTGTCGACATGGTGCTCACCGGAAAGGAGAACTACAAAGAATGGTACGGGAAGATCAAGAGCACATTGATCTTCAATGACTTGTGGAAAGGGATTTGTGAAGAAAAAACAGTCCCTCAAAGTAGAAAAACCACTAAATAAGATGCAAAATCATAAGAAGAAGAAGTTGTCTAAAAAACGAAGAGTAGCAGACCTGGTAGAAAACCATCCATTCCGACCTCAAACAAAGAACATGAAATATGGGCAGACAAAGACTAGAAGGCATATGTTGTGATCTTTGCTACAGTAAGTGGAGAGGTGAGCCATCATATTGCTTCTATTAGTGATTCCTATGGAGCCTTGAAGATATTGAATGAATTGTATGACACACATTCTGAGATTGAACTCATACAATTAATATTGAAGCTCTTCAACCTAGAGTTGAAGAATGATTATCCTATGGATTTAGCTTCAGAAATCAAAGCCATAATGCATGACATTGAAGCCACCGGAGAGAAGATTGATCTCCCTCTCACGACCTTCATTAAGACCCTTTACCTTACATATTATCACTACCTTGAATCGCTGCAAGAAAGTGATCAAATGAAATCCATGACATTTGAAAAGTTGGTGAAGAAAGTTGCATATAGTGAGAAAGCCTTTGGAAAGAAGTCAACTCCTCCATATGGCGAGACTATTTATCTTGCTCATAAAGACAAGAGTAAACCACATGATTCTTCCAAAGGAGAAATCATCAGAAGACGACGTGGACGTGGAAGAAAGAATTTTAGAGGTAGGGGGGTAGACACAACCAAGGTAATAGATCTAATCTTCATTGTACCCATTGAAAAAAGAATGGGTCACATTAAGCAGGTGATTGTAGAGTCTAATGGGACAAGATCAAAGAAGATAGGAAAAATAAGAAAGAGGACAAAGGTAAACCTTTAGAACCAACAAAAGGTAATCCACCCGAATCTATCCATTACATTGTTTCTCACTGCAATATAGGAGTAACAAAATATTTATTTAACACTACATATAGTCATTGGAAATATGCATGGCTTCTTGATATAGGCTCAACCTCCCACATGAAATTTCAAAGAGATTTATTTGAAGACTTCGATTACAATGTAGATGGTGTAGTCTCAAACCTTCGGGAATGGGCACCATCAGGCTTAAGTTGCCCAAACTCCTGGATTTTCTTCTACATAATGTACTCTATCTTCCCAAGTTTCAAAGAAACTTGATGTCCCTTATGCACATCAGACATCAAGGCCACTATGTTCATATGTTTAGTGGAAAAGTTGAGATAAGGAAGGATTCTAACAATATGGTTGTGATGACTAGAATAGAAGATGGAATATTGTTGAAGCTGAATGGGACATCTTCCCATACACACATTGTTGTGTACCTCTCTCATCATGACTCAGGTATAATTCCATATAGTCTTTTGTGGCATGCTATATTTGGCCATTTTAATCATGACAATCTTCATTTGTTGAGAAAGAATGGTGTTTCTGGTTTGCCTAATATTCCTAGTAAACTAAAGCAAAGTGATGCTTGCATCCTTGGAAAACACATCAAACAACCCTTTTATGATTCTACTTCCAAAGCATGTAGAAAACTTGAATTGATTCATTCTTGTGCATCCCTATGCCTGTTCCTTCTGCAAATGGAAACAAATATATCATGAATTTTATTGTTGATTACACCATAATGTGTTGGGTGTACTTGCTAAAAGATAAATCACAAGATTTTGAAAAATTAAAATTTTTCATGTATGGATTCAAAATGAATCTCAGTCTTGTATTGGATTTCTTCGCACTGATAATGGAAGAGAATATACATCTAATGAATTTGAAAGTTACCTTCACCAACATGGGATCAAACATCAAACAACAATTCCATATAATCCTAAAAAAAATGGTGTAGTTGAACAAATGAACAGGACACTCCTAAATATAGTTTGTTCCATGATGTTTTTCAAGAATGTTAAATTGATGTTTTGGGATGATGCAATTCTATGTGCAGTTTATGTCAAAAAAAGGTGTCCATATCATGCTGTTAAAAAAAAGACTCCTTATTAAATGTGGTATGGCCACATTCCTTCTGTGAGGCATCTCGGGGTCTTTGGTTCCACTTGCTATGCCCTGATTCCTAAAGAACAAAGAAGCAATCTTGATGTAAGGAGTAGGAAGTGCATCTTCTTGGAGTACTCAAATACCACTAAAGGGTATCATCTTTATGATGAGACAAACAATAATTTCATCCTTTCCAAAGATGTGATATTTTTTTAATCCACCAAGAAAGAGGAAATTGTTGAGAGGTAACTGTTAGGCTCTAATCTACTGATGTTAATTAGAGTACAAATGATTGTCAATCCGGTGTTTGTAAGACTTAGAGACACGTCCAAAGTATATGGATTCAGAGATAGCTTTTATCTTTAATGGAGATAAACCAAAACCTATTCTAAGGGCTAAATATGGAAGAGATGCTAAGCTTCTGTTCAGAAGTCCTATTCATAGATCTCATAACAATAATCAGCAATTGTTTTTCTAAAGAGTATCAACAGTAAGCATTCAAGAGATGTTCGAACTAGTTCTAAGATTTATCAAATGCTAGAAGGACAAAACTCTTATTCAAGAGATGCATTCATTGTTTTCTTTCATTCATTCATTAGCAACTATCATCAAATTAAATCAAAAGTACTAAAAGCGTAAATAACTCAAAAAACATTCATGACTATCTTAATGCTTGAAGGCAAACTACACATTGAATTCTTATTCAAGAAATCATTCACACTATGAGTAAGGCTTTGAAACATTAAGCATATGACTTAGCTATGGAATTCATCTAACTACAACAATATATGAATAAAACTCATCTACAGCAAGATCTGATCTAAAACATGTATCAACGATTACTAGAAAATAACATAAAGAAAGAGTGTACTAGTTTGGCAAAGGGGG
>SNQJ01S0093364.1:0-10531 GCA_010110895.2 Picea sitchensis
GTCAAAGTTATACCTTCATTAGATAATCCCTTCATTCAGATTCCATTATTGTAACAATGCAGAGTGAAAGTATGTATAATGTGCTACCTTATATAGAATAACATTGTTTTCAATATGGGTGTAATCGAATATTTCAATGCCTAGTTTATGTAAAATACTTTATGAGGTCGACTTTAATTATTCTTGAAGGATTTATAAAATTTTTCTTTTTAGTGGAGTGAGGTGTCATGGATGATCTTGATTGTCGTCATTTAGCTTCATCATCTTGGAATTGTTGTTTGGGGTGGGATGTAGACACCTCCTTGTTCCTCAAAACAGTCACCATCCCTGAGACCTTAAATGGTCAAAATCGATGGGAACCTAGGCTTGAGCATTGCTTATGTGTCCTGGAGGTCCTAACCATTGCAGGGTAGGATGGGCGGGTAGTCATTCTTATTTTTGTCGGTTGATTGTCATTCATTGCTTCCAAATGCTTGATGTGCGTCTGAGGTCGTTATGTGGTTGTCGCAGTTGCATGCGTCATGTTCGTCATCGTGTTGCGACACAGAGTATAATGTCTTTATTACCCTGGTACACACGCACACACACAATTTTTTTTTTTTGCACTTGTTATGAGAGGTTGATGTCGTGACGAATGGGAGGTTCGTTACAGGAGTGGACCCAAAATCAACTGATGGGTACCCTCGCAAAACAAGACAGGGCCCCATCATTAATTTATTGTAATTGGAAATAATAATTTTATGCACAGAGTATAAGCAATAAGTTACACAGTGTTAAATAAATAAATAAACACACATCGCACAATCGTGGAACCCGACAGAGGGTAACAATTCCTTGTATACACATAAGTTATAAAGTATGTAGTGTTAAATTAAACACACAGAGTGCATTTGTGAAACCCCACAGAGGGTAAAAAATGTCGTTGCATACCCAAAGCTAAGCTATAAAATTACACAGAGTTAGAATAACTCACACAGAGCACAGTTGCAGATCCCACAAAGGGTAAAAACAATGCTTTTGTAAATACATAGAGCGTAGGATTATGAATTATACAATGATGTATAAAGTACATGGAACACAAAAGAATTAAGACGAAAAATCTCACATGGTCAATTATGAATTTCCCCTATGGGTAAGTAATATTTTGCGTAAACAGAGAATTAAATTACAAGTTATGCACACAATGAAATCACATTCTTCCACAGAGGCAAATCAATTTCCATTCAAAGGGATTTAGATAGAGTACGAGAAATTTTATACCATACTACTTTGTGTAAACTGAAGTAATTTATGTTTTGGCTATTTAAAACATAGACATAAATTTTACGAACAAAGGTTTGAGGTTGAGGTTTATACATATAATTATGCTCTATGAAAATACAAAAGAAATTGATGGACAGAAGGCCGATGTTACGATATATATGTATATCGATTCTTGCCTATGGAAACACAAAAGGTGAAAATCACCCAATACATGTTCTTTTTGCAAACACTGAATTTAAATTACTGGTAGAGGGATTATTCATTTCCCCATATTTATTGCCATATGGAGCTCAGAAGTTAACTCACAAAACATAATATTTACTATTGCCTTTCATACAAAATGTGAGTTACAAAATAACCATAGAAGGTTTGTTGCCATATTTTTCACGAATCTACATAGGTTGGTAAATAAAATTACACAGATCAAATCTACGAATCTCATGGAGGGTCTATCCTATATATATATATATATATTCGTGTAGAGCTAAATCCCAAAATTCCACAATGTGGTAATACAGAGTGAGACTATTAAAACTATACATTTTTCTTACGCAGGGTATCCATTCAAATACACACATAACGCTAAAATAATTGCTAGGACAGAGTTACGAATTTGTAGGGTTACCATTCCACACAACACATAGACCTTGGGATTTCCACAAGTTAGTAAACAAAATTACATGCATACATGATAATGGTTAACATTGTCACACAACAGAAGCAAGAAAATGCGAAAAGAACACTGAAGAATCAACTCGTAAGAATGACTCTGGGCCACGGTGGAACCCTGAAAGAAAACACCTACGAAGGTGAGATACCGAATATTGCTAACCCTCAATAGTTCCCAAACAATTTTTATCCATGAGAGTTACAGAAAAATAAAGAAAAGAAGTTTGGGCAAATAAAGAAAATAAGTTTGGGCATTACCTTGCGTAGAGAAAAACCCGACTGGGGTTCATCTTCCATATTCGTTTACTAGGGCCAAGTTCATGTTCCAAGCTGTCGGTCATACAAAAGAATGGAGACACAGAGTATGCGTAGAGACTGAAGCACACAGGGTATGCACAGAGACCAAATCACACACAGGGAAGAGGAAGGTTTTCGTGAAGCCAAAGGGAAACAATGAATGGAGTAACCTTGAATACATTGCAAACGAGGAGTAATGTGTGACGGGAACACACAATACTGTAGCCATGTGAAGAATTGGATATGGCGAGCCTGCATTGGACGGGACTGCCTAAGCATCCAGTACGATACATACTTCTCTTAAATCTAATAGCCAGTGGTAAATATATTGCTGACCGATAGGACAACCACCATTAACACGACTTCCAAACGTATTCAATGCTGGGATATGTCATAATTCGGGTAGGTTTAATGCTGTTAGGTATAGGTTTAGACGTGGCACCATTGCAGAACCATATGTGTTATGGGGTGTGATATGTCAATGTATGCGTTGGAATAACAACCCTAGAAGAATTCTCATGTAACTATATCACATGTGTGCATAGCAACTTTTTAATTTGCTAGGATATGAATTACAATGTGGTGGAATGTCATGTTAACGATACGATTTTAGGAATAATGCTAATGTGTAATGGGTATGATATATATAATGAGTAAGGATTATATCATATGCTAAATCAAACAATTATATATATATATATATATATATATATATATATATATATATATATATATATATATATATATATGCTAAGAACTCCATGTGTGGGATTATATATAGCTAAGAACTCCATGTGTGGGATTATATATAGGTAAGTGTTAAGATTACACATAATGGTTACAAAATTAAATGTGCTAAGATTTATATATAAGTTGGGTCTTTTGGTAAACAACTTATATAGATGTATAATGATAGGCATAGTATCATTGTTACATTATGTATACTATAGTCGCTAAATGGATATAGTAAGCAATGCATGCATCATATTTGATAATACATATATTATGAATAGACTATATGCTAGTCTATTATCCATAGTTTAATACACACTGTAATATTTTAATAGCACGACTTAACATAGATATGATAGCTATCTTGATCACAGTTGTCTTAATTACAAAGAGGTACATGTTTTAATCCAATAGCAACGATAATAAAGTTATGTTGAAACAAATATTGAAGAGTCAAGGAGATTTAATGTCTCTAACAATTTTTTTTTTAATTGGTAAATTTGGGGTACATTACAGAAGTCATGGAGAAGCTACATACGTCATCCGATTAAAATTGGGTTAGGATCTCACCGTCGAACAAAGGATACTTTGTGTCATCGGATCTCTCCATTGATGAATGAAGACCATTGGATCTCATGATAAAAGCTAGAGCAATATCAACCGTCAAGTCAACATATGATTAAGTCCCAGCCGTTAGATCATGTGAAACACCGAGAATAATACCAATCATCGATCTTGATCAGAGAGGAAGAGATCTAGGGTAGAGATTTATTTTTCATGGTGAAATATCACCCTGATTAATTCTAAGTTGGGTCGCGAAATAATCTAGAAAGTCAAAGGCCTTGAAACACATCAAGATATGGTATAATTCAGGGATCCCTTGCACAAAGATTCACGCCAGGACTTAGAACCCTTGAAATATAACTCATGGCCATATGGAGGTCACAACCCTCAAGCATATGGATAGTTGGAGGAAGGGAATTAGCTCATGTTGGATTAACACGTGGATATAGTGTTGTCCATATAAAAAAAAGGAAAGGCCATGAGATAACGCCTTTTCACCATATCACTGTAAGTGCACCATAAAACAAATAAAATATCATAAATTGATCTTTCTAGAAATCAACACGTATAGGAGGGAAAACGAAGAAATATTCGATCCATTACTATGATTGAATATATTAAGGACATGAATAGATATGAGTGCAAAAGAAAAGGCCTGTGTTGGTGAAAATTATGAAGGGCCTAAATAAGTGAACCTAGTATATGCATGACCAGAGCAAGTAAATGATCCTTGGGTATCCTCGTAGAATGATTATAGAGCAACCTAAGAAAACATAAGCTGCATTACTATGAGTATTTACCATTAAGGTCATCATTTGTGGTATCAGAGCAAGTCAATTTCCTTGTTTAAGGATGGGAGGAGCTTGTTAATTCTCTATTGAAAAGGTTAATTGAAGGCTATGAGAAGGTGGATTGATACATATGATTCAAGTGAAATTTATGTAGAGAGATCGTACAAAGACAATCTCTTACTTTGAGAAGAGATCAGATAGGTAGATGCAAAATAATATTGCAGGTAGAGATATTCTACATATGAATACACAAAGGAGCTTAGATTTGTGAAATATGAAGGAACAAAGAATCTTAGTGTTGGTTACTTGGGGTTGACCCAGGTTCTGATCTCAAATAGGTTTCCAACAAAACCCTCAAAACTATTGGTCCTCCTGGTAAAATAGAAGGAAACGTTGCGCACTGAGTTCCCAACATAGTCTCACCCGAGATAGATTTATGGGGGACTGAAATACTCAAGTGTTTGAAGTATAGGAAGGAGTGAGGATTGTGTTTTGATCCTTTTCCTTATGCATCATTATCATTAATCATTCATCTACTTCTAGGATTCATTCATCATTAACTATGCATGCATGTTGTTATAGTTTTAACCATTCATTATTTAACTGATGATTATTAGAATAGTAAAATAAATCATTCATAACACATAGAACACAATATTTTATTGTGGTTCACCCCCTCTTGGGGATACGTCCACACAGATCTAGCTCTTCTTCTCTTTTATTCATTTTGCTGCAAAATCTGTGTTGCGCGCATTACATATTTAGGATTACAATCAAAATCAGGGTAAGTACCCTCTAGGAGGCTGAGTAGATCACACCAGGCCCCACAGACTGTGACCTAACCCTCAAACACTAGATTATTCTGCTCAACAACAATGAAAATAATCAAACTCACAATAATCAACTGAATTCGACCTAGACCTCCTAGGTCTTTATTTATACTACTCTACTGGCTTATATCTGTTAAAATATTGTCAAAAAACCTAACCCTAACATGGTTAGGCCTATTTGCATGTGCGCCATGTTTCTTTTCCTTCTTTTTCTACATGCTAATTTCCTTCCTCCTAAGGCGCGTGCTCCAAAAATATACCTTCTCTTCCAAAAATAGATTTGCGCCCAAAATAGATCTTCCTCCCAAAATAGGCCCGCACCAGCACTCAGATTCAGTGAAATATGAGAGGATAGAGGCAATTGGATAAGAAGAATTCAGATTTAGTGAAATATTATAGACCAGAAGACAACATGCAAACATAGGAAAAGTGATGCAGAGGATTGAAGAGCTGGTTGATGCTATTGAGGAGAAGTTGCAATAGGATATTTCGGAAAAAGGATTGGAAGGTATAAATTATCGATTCAAGTGCAAGGAATGGGAAATAAATATCATGCAGAGATCTTGAAGGTTGATATGATGTAGTTTTAATTCTAACTCTAGTTTGAGATTGTTTGCAGGTTTAAGGATACTAAAGAATATTGGTAGCAACCATGACAACTAGGTGAAGCTATGACAAAGAATCGATTGTGTTATTGGATGAGGAAGATCATGTGAGATCTTATAGGAAGCAGTGACAAAGAATATTGATAGATCCAATAGATATTGGACTAAGGAGAACAAGTGAGTGTTCTCAAAGGGAAGTGGAAGCTGCAGAGCCTAGAGGAGCATAGTTTGATCAAGAGGTTTTAGGAGAAAGAGACATAAGTAAAAAAATTCAAGCTCAAAGGAGATAACTCAATGAGGTATGGTGCAAAATGTATGAAGACTTGCTGAAATATGAGGCTTTAATGCAATCCATAGGTGAACAAGATGCAATTCACAAAGGAAATGGAGACAATGACTACTATGAGTCATTGCGAAGGTTTAGAGGAAAGCCACATCAAAAAAAGGAAAGATTCCAAAGAAAATGGCATAAGGAAGAGGATGAGTTAAGAGGATCTTGACAAAGAAATGGGTGAGTTAAAGTTCCAACTCAGTTACATGGAACAACTGCTACAAAGCAAGGTGAAAGAGAACCATAGACATGGATGTAGTATGAAGAAGAAATTCAAATGGTTAGTAATGCAGTTATTTGAAGAGAAGCTGAGGAAAGTCTTGGAGGAATTGAAGCATAGGTTAAATGCTTTGATGGAAAATGAGAAACTCAGAGGAGCTGAGTTTAAATTAAGGAAATTGACAGAAGGAGGAGTTCACCATTATGAACCGGAGCAGGGAGACATCCTTGGAGAGGATGATGTTGGGAGGAGACCTATTGAGAGTCTCACATATTTCTTGGGGGATGATGAGGATGAGAGACTTGAAGGAAGTCTCATGCACTCTTTTGAGAGTTCAGATCAACATATGGATGTGCTGATAGAAAGATCCAGTGGGGATGAAAGGAAAAATATTTTTGAATCTGATATTTTGTGTGTGGTTGTAGGTTTAGCAGGTGAAGCTATCAATGATAAGAAGGGAGAAAAAAATATGTATCAAAAAATTTCAAAAAGATAGGATTAGAATTGCATTCTGATGAAGGAGGAAAAATTTCCTTATGAAGATAGCCTAGAAGAGGTCCATGCACATTTCGTCAAGGAAGTAATTGAAGGAAAACTTCAAGAATTTGTTGTTGCAAATGAATTGGCTCCTGGAGATAGCTAAAGGAAAGAAAAGAAGGAACATTCATATGTAATGCTTACCAATTAGAATGAGGAGATTGAACTACTGGAAATATTGTTGAGTAGTCAGGATTCAGTAAGAGAAGAAAATGCAACCAAGGTGAGGGCATGTTCAGAAGTTCCTAGCAGTGAAAGAGAGATGCTTATTGCATCTAAGGAGGTGAATAAAGAAAATTTTAATTTTCAATTTAATTTGAAGAGTGTAGGAATAACAGAGAGAAATGAACATGAAGGGAAAATAGAATATAAAATTTTCCCCGAAGCAGAAATCAGACCTCAACTTCAACATTCAGAGTTGATAAGTTTTGAGGATGAAATGCGATTTTTGGAGGAATGGATTGCAAATGATGAAAATGGTGAGGACTGCAGAGGAATTGTATATTTAAAGGAGCTGATTGCAGTGTCAAATTGCAATGGCACAATTGAAAATTAGAGTAAGAATCTTGGAGGTATGCATAATGAGGAAATGCAACAACTAGTGGACATCAATAGAACTCAACAAGAGAGCCCAAGGCAAGTGTATATTATGGAACAACAAAAGGATAAGCTGGACTTGGAGATTGAAATGAAGGATGTTGATGGTGAAGGTGTATCAAAGAGACATGTAGAGGAAAGGAATATCTACATTACCAGAGCAAGTGGGAAACAAGGCAACAACATAAAACAAGTGACAAGGGAAGATTGCCAAAGAAAATCCAGTGGGGCATTTCACTATAATATGTGGAAGCCACGAGAGTTGCAGTCATGAACAACAAGGAAGCATGACAATAATTAAGCAAGTGCAAAGCTTCAACATAAAGTTTGGGACCCTGGAGGACTGCAATAATTGAAGATTCATGATCATGATATCATGAACAATTTTGTTCCTGTGGAGTTTGATGCAAGAGAATCCTGCTTCCAAAAAATTGTACATTTGGTAGATACCTAGGGGTTCTTCATTTTCCTAGGGAATTGGTTCCCTAAAGGAGTTTGATTATAAATTTACTAAGTTTCTAGAGAATTCTAGAATGTGTGAGTGGATTATATTAATTAATTTTAATCATATCTCCTTTGGAATAGATCTCGAAAGAATTATAAGTATGTTGGGAGGTCTTAGTGTGAGTAGATCTCATAAGGATTGTAGAATCCTAAAAGTAGGATTTGATGAGTGATTTTTGGATATTAGAGGATCCTTAAGGATTGTGAGAGAAGTTTGTGGATTTGAACTAATTTCAGTTTAGTATCCTTTTGTACAAAAGTGTAAGCCTTGAAGGTATTCAAGGTTGGTAAGTGAAAGAGAAATCAGACCAAGGAAGAGAGTTTTCCATTGATAGAGTAATCAGGCCAAAAGGAAGGTGTCCACATAAATGAGTAATTAGGCCAGAGGAAAGGAGAGAGGACCGTTGAATATAATCTAGGTAAAAAGTCACTAAAAGTCTTATGTAATTATGTACATATTGTGTATATTTAATAGGAAGAGGAATACTATGTTTCAAGTATTATTGAGGAAATATTTGTTTGTTTGAAGCCTTTGGATAATCCAGGATCGTCCATCCAATGGAAGAGTAGATATTGACCATCTGACCTACTATTGAATACAATATACGCACTTGCGAAATGTACTCCAGGAGGATTGAATGACTGCAAAATATGGAAGTCCCAAAGGACGAAGTACCAGAGAACCTGGTTCTAGCACCGATCACGTGATAAGGTAAATAAGATAAAGGGGCTAGAAGTAAATAATGTTGGATTACTGAGAGGTGGGGGGGGTGAATCAGTAATAGAGAAATATAATCCTTTTTAACCATATAATGCAAGTGTTATATCAATGGAGCATTATCATTGAATAATTGCAGAGTAATTAAACAATGAACAAATGAGAAATCATACACATACATAGTAAACCAATGTTTTTACGTGGAAACCCAAAGCGGGAGAAAACCACAGAATGATTTTTCTTATATGTCATTAAGAATTACATTCATTGGAAGCACCAACTTCCTTTGTTTTCTAGCTGCAACTGGAAGGAGGCTCCAATCCCCTAGTTTCTCAATCTGCAACCTGAGGGAAGCTCCAACTCCCCAATTCTCTAGCTACAAACAGAAGGAGGCTACAACCCCCTATGTTCTCTAGCTACAATTGGCTACAACCACCTGTCCTTGCCCCATCCAACCACCCTGAAATATAAGTAGAATGATGGAACCACTGTCACACTATCACTGTGAGATATACTATTGCAAAGCTGTACCAATCAACCTACACCAAACAACCTGTACCAATAACCTGAACCATGCATCAACCATGCATCAACCTATACCTCAACCTGTAATCAACCTGTACCATAAAGAAGTGCATCAACCATGCACCAACCTGTACCAAACAACTTGTACCATAAACAAGTGCATCAACCATGCACCAACCTGTACCTCAACCTATACCATGAACAAGTACATCAACCATGCACCAAACCTGTACAAATAATGCATCAAATACACATAAATTATGACTCATCAATATGTACCAACATCATCGACTATACACCTCATGTATGTGCCAACTCATCAACTACTTGTCTCAACCATGTACCCAACATGTACCTCAACCAAAATCCCTCATCAATTTCATCATCCAAATTTGATTTGTAACTCTGTAATATACTTGGTGTATATGATCACATTCCCGCAAACCTTCCTTAATGAGAGACTAGCATTTTCATCAAATTTTACTTTAGTCTCACATGACTAGTTTTGGATTAGTCAACAACCCTAACTTGCAATAATCATAACTATGTACCTGTAATGAATAAAGGTATAAAATAATAAAAAATATTCTTCAGTGTCTTGTCTACAATTCCTCCAGGTTTCACTACTTGGAACCTCTCAGAAAACGAGTTATAGCAAAAATGACATACCTTGTTGAATTCTGGCTTATTCTAGAGAGTGAACTTGTAGAGTGTGCCCCACACAGAATATTTGTTGTATGGATCTGAAAATTGTACACAGAATACTAAAGACGGTACTATAACCAATACATTTTGTCTTACTAAATTTGGATCTATTATGAATAATTTATGATGTTTTTACTTGAAACACCTGTTTTAGACTAGTTTCAGGACTAGCCAAAACCCTATTTTTCACTGAGTGTAACTCCAAAAATACAATGACCCACAAGCTGAAATTTTTATCACAACTACTTGGATATGGTTTCTCAACAACTTCCCAATTTTACAGTCTGAATCTTTCTAGAAAAAAAATTATTTCAAAAATGGTGAAATGACCTATAAATAACATACCTTAGAAGGCATCATCAAAAGAATTTATCCTCCCTTGAATTTCGACCTTCTTTACTTCATCTTCCCTCTGAAATTCGGCTGAGATATCCTTTGGTTACCTCAGTCACTTGTAGATATTCAATATGCTCAAGTATGATTTAAAAATGAGAGACCCTTGCCTCTTATTTATACTTTCATGTAGCTTCCTCAAGGGGTTACCTTCTAACCATCTTAACCCACTTTCCTTATTTTAGGGCTAACCGACTTCTAACCATTTGTCCACTTAGTAATTTCTCCATTAACTTTATTATTTAAATAA
>SNQJ01S0093364.1:10581-23502 GCA_010110895.2 Picea sitchensis
TAAAAATGAGAGACCCTTGCCTCTTATTTATACTTTCATGTAGCTTCCTCAAGGGGTTACCTTCTAACCATCTTAACCCACTTTCCTTATTTTAGGGCTAACCGACTTCTAACCACTTGTCCACTTAGTAATTTCTCCATTAACTTTATTATTTAAATAATTTATTTTTTATCCACTTTGACTTATAGTACACTCATCAATTCACTTTATTATTTAAAAAATTTCTTCTTTGCAACCACTTTGACTACTTTGACCTTTTTGGGCTTCTAGATGACTCACGAGGGTTCTCCAACTTCACATGGTCATAATTATCTAACCGTGAGGAGTTATGTGACGTTCCAAATACCACTGGAAATGGCATGCCATGTACTATCCATATACAATAGTATTGCCTGCAAATATACCAAAACTCATACCATTATCCATAAAAAAATTTGAGTCCATTACCCAAACCTTTGTGCTACCAGAATTTGCTACCGGACTTTCTTCAAGATCAATGAAAACCAACCCAATTAATCAAGAAGCCGTCAAATGTTTGAATATGGTCCCATGTAGAAGGATAGGGGTAGAAGAAGAAAGTTCTAATATAACAATTCTTGGAATGGATAAGCTCGTGGTTTCGAGCTCACGGTCACACAAATTTTGGTTTGAAGGGAATGCCTATTGATTAAGAATTGAATTCACAATAATTAGAGATCTGTAGACTAATGAACTGATACCCAGTCATGATTAAAGAATAATTAAAACATGAGCATTATGAATAAATAATAAAAAGGAAAAATGATATTATTTAAAGTTTAATATTATCATTTAAATGAAAGGGTACACTGGTTCATTGTCAAAAGACGCAATGGTTCAAATTCACACCAGTTGGAAGACTATAAACAAGAAATAATAGTGAGAAGAAAGTGTCTCTGCAGTCTAGATTAGAAGATCAAAAGTTGAAGTAGATTCCAAGAAGAAAAAATGATGATACTTATGCAGTGAGGGTGGAAGGGAGGAGCAAGGAAGGATTCATATCCTTTACTAAGTAAAGTGTGAAAACAATGGAGCTGGTGCTTCCTAGGGTTGGTGCCCTGAAAAATAAGGGAGTTGGTGCTTCTTAGGGTTGGTTCCCTGAAAAACAAGGGAGTTGGTGCTTCCTAGGTTGGTGCAATGAAGGAGATTTGTGTCTCCAAGTGTTGGTTCTCTAAATAGGATTGGTGTCCTTCACAATCTCAGACTACTCTTTATAAATCCTGGTAATTCTTGTTGATTATATTTGTAGAATTTATTTTAAATAGAAGTCCATTGATAATATATTGTGATGATTAATAAAATAACAAACTAATTACTAATTGTTTAAAAAGGTAATACTGATTCACCCCCCCATCTTAGTATTCCAGCAATTGGTATCAGAGCCAATACCTTCAACACAGTCTAATAACTGGAAGGTAGATCCTGAAAGAAATGGATCAACAAGAGGGAATGTCTTCCAACAAAGCACCATTGTTTAACATAGGTGGTTATGCTCTCTAGAAAATAAGAATGAAAAGATACCTATTGGCTCTTGGTTTTGATGTTTGGCAATCTATTGTAGATGGTTACACTGCACCAGCTACTCCACCCACATATATTGCAGGAAAGAATATTTGCAATGACAAATCAAGAGCAGTAAATATTATTCTAAGAGGATTAAACAATCCTATATTTGGGAAGGTAATGCATTGTAAGTGGGCTAAGGAGATCTGGGACAAACTCGAGGTTGTATATGAAGGATATAACAAAGTCAAGGAAGCCAAACTACAAACCTACAGAGCTCAGTTTGAAAATTTGAAGATGAAAGAAGAGAACATTGTTGAATACCTTCATAGGGTAGATGAGGTAGTTGACTTAACCAAAGAAATAGTATAATAACTTACAAATAAAACTTTTGTACAAAATTTCTTAAGATCATTACCTATGAGATATGATGCCACAATTTCCACAATTGAAGATAGACCAGAACTTGAAAAAATCACAGTAGATCAGTTCCATGGAATTATTACAACATATGAGATGAGAACATGGAACATAAAACCATCAAAAGGACAAATAACCTTTAAGGCATCTAAAAAAAATATGAAGCAGGAGCAAAAGACCAATGAAGAGTTATCAAATATATCTGATGAAGAAATTGCCAACTTCATGAAGAAACTCAAGAAAGGGACTGAGAAATACAAAGGAAATATTCCTCTAATATGTTTCAATTGTGGAAACATTCGACACTTTGCCAATAAATGTCCCTATACTAAGCAGGAGGAAAGTGATGATGAAGGAACCTTCAAAGTTCAGAAGAAAATAAAAACCAAAGATAAAAGGAAGTTCTACAAGAAGAAGAAAACTTTCTTTACCCAAGAAGATATTAGCTCATACGAAGAAAGTGAAGAAGAGGAGACAAATATTCTGTTTATGGGAATGAAAACTCAAGATGATAATCATTCGAAATATGAATAAGAAGCAAACCTCAAGGAAGAATTCATCTGTGCAATTGAAGAACTAAGAAAATCTAAAAATAAAAAAAGTTACTAAGGGAACAACTTATAGAGATTGAAGAAGCTACTAAATCAAGAGAAAAGGAGGTTTCCAAAACCATTAATGAGTCAGAACAATTTATTATTAAGTAAAAAACTCAACTCCAAGAAACCAAAAGAAAAGAAGAAATCTTGAATAAAGAACTCAATGAAAAACAACAAATATGAAAGATATTGGAGGTTGAAATAGTTCAACTAAAAAGGAAACTAGAAAAAGAAGATATTCAGTCTAAGTTTAAAAATAGTTCAAAAATCCTGAACAACATTCTTAGCATTCAAATATCATCAAATGATAAGACATGACTAGGATATGATCCCTCTACAGAACATGAGAATGACAAAATCAACTATGCATATGTTCTTAATAACTCCATAAGAAGAAAATAAAATAAGACAAGAACAATACCATTGAAAACTATCCCAAATAAACAGAATTATGCACTTCCTACTAAAGAAAAAGATGACAAGAAGAGTAAAATCATCAGAAGGAATCCCTCTAATAGAAATCAATATATCTTCCTTGGTTATTTCTATTTCTGCAAACATTTTGGACATAAAACAATGCATTGTAAATCTTTTAGAAAGTTCAATCTAATAAATGTTCAAAGATATGAAAATAATAAGGATAATGCAAAAAGAAGAAATTATAAATCCTTCTCTTCATTACAAGACTACAATGTTGAAGGTTAGTGAATGCAGATTGCCAGAATATGACAAAAGGATAAATATTCCCAACAATAAAAAAATATGGAAGAAAAATCAAACAAAGTAAACAAAGTGCAATGTAGCCTTATATGCGAGAAGCCAAGGATGTCAGTTGTATATAGACAATGTATGTTCCAAAATCATGACTGGCTATCAAAGTAAATTTCTCAAGTTAAAAAAGAAAAGAAAAGGAAAAGTAAGTTTTGGAGATAATATGTCAGCCAAAATACTGGGAAAAGGCACTGTCAGTTCAGGGAATAACAAGACCAAAGCAGAAGATGTACTTCTGGTAGAAAATCTCAAGCCTAATATGCTAAGTGTAAGTCATACATGTGATCATGGGCACATACTTACCTTTGATTCTAAAAAATGTGAGATCGGAAAAAAGGATATTGGAAAGCTAGTAGCAGTTGCACCAAGAACATCTGGCAATGTGTACATCCTTGATGTAGATGAAGGAGAAAAATGTTGTTTAAGTCAAGAAGATGAAAGATGGATATGGCATAGAAGGTTGGGACATTTAACCTTTGACAAATTAATCAAATCCAACAAGAAGAATGCAGTAAGGGATATGCCAAAAGTTATTAAGCCTTCAGACTATTTGTAAACATTGTCAAATAGGGAAGAAAACAAGAGTTAGTTTCAAAACAAAAGAGAATTACACAACAAAACCATTAGAACTTATTCACAAAGATATATGTGGACCTATCAGAACTAAAATTATTTATGGTGAACACTATTTTATGTTGATCATTGATGATTACACAAGAATGACCTGGGTATACTTTCTAAAAGAAAAATAAGAAGCCTTTGAGAAGTTTAAAACATACTAAGTCCTGTTAGAGAATGAAATAGATCTCAAAATTAAATGTTTGATATTAGACAATGGAGGAGAATTCACCTCTAAAGAGTTCATTCAATTCCGTGAAAATCATGGTATCAAAAGACAATTTTCAGCTCCCAGAACTCCTCAATAGAATGGAGTGGTGGAAAGGAAAAACAAAACAGTTCAAGAAGCTACAAGAACCATGTTAAATGAAGCCAGGCTTCCAGAAAAATTCTGGAGAGACACAATCTACACAACAATACACATACTTAATTGAGCTCAGTTGAGACCCAACCATGAAAAAACTCATGAACTATGGTTTGGAAAAACAACATCCATTAAACAATTTAGAGTTTTTGGAAGTAAATGTTACATTAAGAGTGCTGAAGCTAATTTAAGAATTTTGGATCCAAGATCTGATGAAGGAATATTTTTAGGTTATTCACCTAATAAGAAAGCATACACATGTTATAATCTTGGACTACTTAAGATAGTGGAAAGTGCCAATGTAAAGATAGATTATCTAAAACTAAAGAAGAGCATATCCCATGACATAACAAAAATTGATAAAGAATCTCAACAATAATATGATGATGTATAATCTCAACAAGAATATGATGATAATGAAACACGGGAAAATGAACCATATACTGATGAACAAGACAATGAAGAAACACCCTTGCCAAAATCTCCATTGAAAAGAGTTCAAAAGAATTATCCTGAGAGTCAGGTCAAGATAAAAATGCAGGAGTATAAACAAGAAGGAAACTCACATTTGACTCAAAACATGCAATGTTGTCTATGATATAACCTAAATCATTTAAATAAGCCAACACAAGTAAAAACTGGACAAAGGGAATGAATGAAGAACTTGACCAGATAGAGAGGAACCAAGCTTGGGAATTAGTTCCAATACCTAAGGACAAGAATGTGGTAGGAACTAAGTGGATTTTCAAGAAAAAACTAAATAAAAATGGGGAGATTATAAAGAACAAAGACATTAGTTTGTAAAGGATATGCTCAAGTAGAAGGTCTTGATTTTGAAGAAAGTTTTTCTCTAGTAGCAAGACTAGAAGTCATCAGAATGTTCTTGGCATTTGAATGCTTCAAGAATTTCAATATTTATCATATGGATGTCAAGTCAACATTTTTGAATGGAACTCTAGAAGAAGAATTCTATGTTGAACAACCAAAAGGATTCATGCTAACATAAAATAGAGACTATGTGTGCAAGCTAAATAAATCTTTATATGGTCTTAAGCAAGCCCCAAGAGCATGGTTTTCAAGGTTAGATCAATACCTACAAAAACACAGATATAAGAGAGGGGCTACTGACAACAACTTATATAGAAAAATTGAATATCAAAATATGATTTTTGTGGTAGTATATGTCGATAATATCATATTTGGGAGTAATCTTACTATAATGAGCAAACATTTTTCAACTGAAATGAAAGAAGAGTTTGAAATGTCTATGATGGGAGAACTGTCCTTCTTCTTAGGTTTACAAGTCACTCAATCAGAAAAAGGAATATTTATTTCCCAAACCAAATATATCAAAGAAATGTTGAAGAAATTCCAAATGGAAGATAGTAAACCAGTAAGTACTCCCATGGTCACTGAATGTAAACTAAGCCTAGATGATGACTCAACAAAAGTAGATCAAACTATGTACAGATCAATGATCAAAATTTTTCTCTATTCAACAACAACTAGACCTGACATCATGTAGGCTATAGGACTAGTGGGAATATTTCAATCTGCACCTAGGGAAACTCATATAAAAGAAGTAAAAAGAATATTCAGATATATTAAAGGGAACTTAGAATTTAGATTATGGTATCCAAAAGAAAAATAATTTACATTAAATGCATACACTGATGAAGATTGGGCTGGTAGTATAGATGACATGAAAAGCACCAGTGGAGGAGCATTCTTTCTAGGAAAATGTCTGGTAGCATGGCTAAGTAAGAAACAAACATCCACATCACTATCCATAGTAGAGGAAAAATACATTGCTGCTGCATCCTGTTGCACACAAGTTCTTTGGATGAAGCAAACTTTAGAATATTTACAAATAAGATATGATGATCCCATTACTATTAATTGTGATAACAATAGTTCCACAAGTATCTCTAAAAATCCAATAATTCATTCTAAAACCAAACACATCCCAATTAAATACCATTTCTTAAGAGATCATGTTACTCAAAGAGTGGTTAAAATAGTGTATGTGGACACCAAAAAACAAATTGCAGACATATTCACAAAACCTTTCCCCAGGAGTACATTTGAAAATATTTGACAGAAATTGGGAGTAATTCACATACCTCATTAAAACCATAAAAGTCGCATCAGAAGAAAAAGGGGCACATGGATAGGGGGAGCTTCACCACAGGGGGAGCGAAGAAAGATCCATTCTATCATTGTTGTCAAAGTGGGGGGGGGGGGAATTGATAAACAATCGAAATATTTCAAAGAAAAGGTTTCCATCAATTCCAAAGGGGGAGAATGTTGGAAACAATGGTATGATATTGTCATTGATGTCAACATAGTGCAGGTGGCGAGATCAAATCTCAAGAGAGATAACGTAGCATGTCGCACAATAGCCATAGACTACACATAAGAATCCCTTGTAAAGGATCGAGTTACAACAATCATTAGATTAGTTCAATATCTATCCTGATCGTCAGATAGAATCAAGTGGAAGGACAAGATAAGAGGACCCCATAAGACACGAAGTCTTGAAACCTCCAAAATCATGAAGTAAATGTCATTGGAGCTTCAGTACTCCGGAGCTTCGCCACTTCGATGATTACTGGAAACAAGTAAGAATCCGCGAAATCCCTAAGTCATGAAATAATGCCAACCGTTGATCAGGAAGGAGCTTCATATGGTTTCCCAGTCGTTAGATCAAGATTTTATCTAGAGTTAAGCACTAACTGTCGATATGGAATGGAAATGTTGAACCATTAGATCACACTAATTGAAATAAGGTGGTCAACTCTGGCACTGACCACTCCAATGAAAAGAAGTATGAAAAATGTAAGTTTACCTAAAGGTTGAAGCCCCAAAGTCATGAACTCTCGTCGATTGTTAGATTAGAGGAAGAGCAAGGAAATCCCTTCAACCATTGATCAAGCGTAGTGGAAGGATAGATAAGTGGGGACAAAGTCATGAAGTCCCAGAGTAAAAAAAGGTAGTATGATCAAGACAAGGAAAAATATATGGTGATAGATCTATTCGAAACTTCGACAATGATTGAAGGATGGTATAAAGTGATAGAACTCCTGAAGCTATGAAGTAACAAAAAGTAAAAATCCTAGTCAGTAAGACCACATCAGCAAGGACATGTGGCCCAATCAGATGATGACAAATTCCAAAATACATATGGCACATAAGTTTTGTGAAAGTCACAAATCAGGGTGACACATGGCACACACACTACGAGTCCATGTCATCATAGGTGATGTCAACACGCCACATCAGTCTGGGACTACAAACTCTGGGGATAACTAAATTCTCCTACCATCAAAACTACCCAAAGCGCAAACGACCAAAGTCACGAATTGATGTTAGTCATTGCTGGCCCTTGACCAGGTTTTGTTGATATCTGGTCAAGTTTGACCTATTTTTGGACTTCGACAGCCTGTCGAAGGAGGATCACAAGATGAAGAAGAGATCGCGAGATCTCAACCCCTTTTTGGGATGTGGGAATATGTAACGAGAATGGGATGTCGATCCATGGGTTTACCCATGTTTAGGCCTATTTTGTATGTATAAATAGATGTTTAGGCAATGTAAAAACAAAAGAAGAGAATGAAGGCATCTATGTGATGTTAGTATGCAAGTAGGCTAAGTGCCAAGAGTTGGATTTGTGTGATAAGGAATTGTAAGGATTTTTGCATACTATGTGAGACTTGCAGAGTTAAGTGCAAGTCATTGTAGCAATATTGTGGAAGGCTTAGTGCTGGAACGCAAGGAAGAAGGATCTAGCGAGCTGCGCAGATCTTCTGTCCTGTGCAGAATAAGGTTTTTGAGGCTTTGTGCTTGTAACCGATTGACTAAAGACAATAAAGAAGAAGAGTTGGTGGACGTAGCCCCAGGGTGGGGGTGAACCATGTAAACACTGTGTTGTTATGCTTTGTGCTTGTCTTAATGTGTTTATGACTCTCTTGCTAAGTGCTTTAATAGAGATAGATAAATTTGTTCATGCTTTGTGCTAATGATGTGTAAGAATGTTAGATCTGGATTCTATGAATGCGCTTAGTGCTTGCTTCTGCTAGATCTGATCCATCTGTTTGTGCTAAGTGCTTAATTACATTAGATCAATGTGAATGTTGTGAAGCTCTGTTTTATCAACGTAGTAGATATTGATTGCATATTGAGAATCTGACGATGCTAAGAACTCTATTAAGTATCATAATCATAAATCTGTGTCCTAGCTAAGGTTGCAGACACCTGAGTCTCGCAACCACCCCTGCCTCTCCCTTAGGTGAGACTTCATCTTCTTCGCAGGTGTTTCCGAAAGGGATGATATTTAGGGTTTTGTTGGTGTGCTATTGTAGCGTTGAACCCTGGGTCTGCCCCTGTGCCAACAAATGGTTCTGTTGTCGGGACTTAAACTGTGATTGTTGGGAACTGAGAAAGTAAAATATTTGTGAAAAGATTTGTCTTGAAGTCGTGAAAGCTTTGTGCATAGATCTGTCGCTCTAGTGCGCAATATTATACTTGATTTATAAAACTTTGTGCTGAAATAAAGAATCCTGATTTGAAGAAAATAAGTCAAATCTAAAGGAGAGAAGCAAGATCTGAAAGCTTTGTGCTCTAAGAAAGGTAAAAGTGAGAATTTATGATTAAAAGAGGTAACATTTGCAAGCTCTATGCTCTTATAAAGGTAATAATAGTGATTTTTTTTAGATCTGGAAGCTTTGTGCTCTGTAGAAGTAAGATAAGTGGAAATTTTTGTTTCTAGAGTATGGATCTAGGTATGTTTAATAAAGTCTTTCCTAGTTCAAAAACTAGGGTATTGATAGATGAAGGAAGATTTGATATTAATAGATATGATAAGAATAGTGAAAGATATGTTATACCTATGCATAGAAATAATGTTTGGACTAACAAATGGATGCAAGATCCTAGAAATAATTTGTTGCAGGTTATCTCCTATGCTGCTAGCATGCACTATAGGAGAAGCTGGGGATCATTTAAAAGAAAGAGAGGATTAACCTTGTTGAGCCTCTAAATTGACATCCCCACTACCCTATTATACTCCTCATTTATACCTTTTTGGCCTACCTAAGCTTGGATAAATGACAAAGAACACTACCATTAGCCATTGATAAGGTCATAAGGTAAAGTACAATTGAATTCATGCATTTTTTGGTTTGTTGAGCTAGGAAACTAAATATTCCATGTACTAATGTTTTAAATTGCCACGTGTAACCTTTGACCTCTAGATGAGTCCGACATTTCTGTATCATCTCAGCCATCCGGTACTTATGTGCCAGATTGCCATTGTTCGAATCTGGTACCAAGTGCACCTTCCATTTAGATCTGGTACCGAACCATTCACTGTCGCGATCCGTTAACAACGACCGTAGACTGTTCTAGTTCGGTACCAACCACTTGCATGCTATTTGTATCTGGTACCATCTACCGAATCTCACCTGTCACAATCCGGTACCAATACAGGAAGCATAATATACCAAGTTTAGCTCCAGATCGTGCCCAAGATAATTGTTGGATGTTTGTTGAATCATCAAAGCTCTAGCAAGGCTATGTTAAGTTAGTTTGTTTATTGCTTCATCCTCATACACTTCATGTTATGAGGATGAAGCTTAAAATATGTAACCGAATATATAAATTTGACAATTGACTGATTTGCTAAAGATTTCATCTCCTTGTGTTTCATGACTGAGATTGTTTAAATAGTCATGGCAAGGATGGTGGAAGTAGTAGGGAGATAGCATAACACAACATGTGAAGCAATGTTACATATTGTAGAACATATTCTGACTTGAAGTTTAATAGAAGGATTCCATTTATTTCCATGTCTTGATTGTTTATGAATGAATGTGAGTTGAGTTGTTAGCATAGTTTAATTCTATGTTTTGAGGTTTGAGTAAGAGTGATGTGTGGATTGAAAGCAAACTTACTGTAGACTCTAGTCACTGACCTGTTGAAGCGGCAAGGGCCCACAACCAAAAAAGGTCAGCATCTTTGTAGATTAGTGTTAGCATTTGATTTCAGTAGCATAATCGTGAGATTAGCTGAATCTTGATTCTTTCAGATGATAACAGTATAGTTTAGTCTAGGATTTTGATTATATGATTGCTTAGAGATCTTTACTTACTCTGTTTTGCATATGTTCTGTTTCTGTTCTTATGAATTTGATTTTGCCTAATGGACATGTATGTTGACAGAAGTAGTCAAACGTATTTGGAAAATAACTAGTGAAGTTCACAATAGAATATTGTGAACCACAACGTACCCAGTATATTGATTATTGAATTGCCCATGCTATGTATTGATGATTGATGTGTGATTCCCTTTTCAGAGTGTGATTGCATGGTTAGCTTCCTGGGTCGGATAACAAAGTTGATCTGTCAAAAGAACTCCATCTCATACTTGCATGTGCCCTAATGGAATAAATAGCCTCTCTGTGAAAGTCAACCAAAGTGTGTTTTTGTTTGCTAGTTTGCTTTGTTTCCAGCATGCATAATCTAGAATAGTTCTATACTCATGACATTAGAATTACCTTTATTACTGGTGTCTTGTAACTTTGTTGATTACGAATCCTGGATTGATAATTAATGAGTGCATTATACTAAACATATAAGTAGCACAACATTTTGGCGCTGTTTCCGTGGAGTTGCAAATGATAGGAAGCGATTTTTAGTTTAGATTATTTGCATAGTTTTTGATTGATTTTAAAGGCTTCTTGAGGGAGCAGGATAAAATGTTTAAGACGTGAGTGAAGAGCCATGCGGCCACTAGAGTGGGGTTCTCTGAAGCCAGGTTGCCTTCTTACCTTCTAGATAGAATTATGATTTCAATTCAGTTAAGAATCAAATTTTCATTTTATGCATAGATATAGAGATAAATAGGGTAGATTTGTAAGCTCTAAAGATTAAAAAACAACCCCCCCCACTAATCCAACTGACACTGGTGTAGAAAAAATTCCACCAGGAGGAAGTTCAAGGGGAACCAATGAGGCTCCAGAAGAAGAACCTAAAATAGAAGAATCAACATTGGGGTAGGAAGAACGTGAATCTGCTGAAGGAAATGAACTTTTAAGAGACACACAAAATCCAGTTTCTGAACCATCTATCAATGGAGGAGGAACACCTAGCGAAATGGCAGAATAAGAAGGAAATGAAACCACTGGGACTGAGACCTTTGGGTTTCCAATCTTGGATATTTCCAGAAACATCAGCATGAAAAAAATCCCACTATCATCGTTACCCACTTTCAGAGGTATGCCAACTGAAGATCCAGACTTATTTTTATTCGAGTTTGACATATTATGTAGAAGATATAAATACTCAGATGATGCCCAAAAACTTAAGCTCTTTCCTGCCACAATGAAGGATTCAGCCTTAAGATGGTTCATGAGCTTAGGAGAAAATACAATTCTCTCTTGGGATCAGATGAAAGACACATTTTTACAGAAATACCAAGATTATTGTAAGGATAATGCTAAAAATGACATTTTTAAAATGCAACAAACAAAAGATGAAAGCCTTGAAGACTACTTAGAAAGGTTCTTATACAACTATCAGAAATCAAAATTATTCACCACAGACCCAGCTGTAGTAAGAACTGTATTTTTGAAAGGTATTAGAGATGACTGCATAGAAGTTTTAAACTTGTTAAGTTCAGTATATGTGCACCAAAATCATTTTGCAGAGATTGCAGATTACTGTAGAAGATACTCAAGAGGACAAGCTAAAATAGGCAAAGGACCAAGATATTGTTTTAGCAGAAATACAAGACAAATTATCAGGGACTGTCACCAGAATTGAGTTAGGAAACTTATTAGAGAACCTTAAAAAAAACATCTTGAGCACAATCAGTAACCAGTTAGATACCCTAAAACTGAAAAAGAAACAAGAAGAAGAGACCGTTTTAGCAATCTTTTGTCCTAGATTTCAAAATAAGCACGGTGAAAAATAATGCCCATTAAATGTCATAGAAATCTGTGGCATGTGTACACTAGAGCACCCCACATCTGAGTGTCCAACGCTTCTTGAGATACAAACCATACATAGGGGAGGAGGAGTCTCACAAGAACAACCATACCCTTCCAGAAGACCTTGGAGAGCACAAAACCCCAATGCATTTTATGACCCTAATGCATAGTATCAACAACAACAATGGGGTCCTCCTCCAATGCCCTATCCACAATGGACACCTCAGCAAGCTCAAACTCAACCTTGGCAAGAAGTTTGGAGGGGGCTTGTGTATGGGAATCCCTCTTATCCTACATATCCACAGTATCCTGCAAACATTTCCCAATTACTACATGGATTTAACCCACTGCAGATGCAAGCTTTACTTCCACCTCCTATACAACAACAATTTACAGTCTCCTTGAACCCTAATCAACAACAACAAGTATCTATAAATGCCAATCAACAACCACAAAACCAAGCTACCCACAACCCTCCGAGACTAACAACAATCCCCACCCAACCAATCCCTAACCCCAATAATCAACCCACCCACCCTGTGCAGAATGCAGAAGTTCAAACCTTTCCCACCTATGAAATTCAACTAAGATCAGGGAAAGTTGTAAATCAATCAAATCCCGGGGTAATAATTCAAGAAGAAAAT
>SNQJ01S0093364.1:32276-43580 GCA_010110895.2 Picea sitchensis
AAGAGACTGTAAAAATACAGAGTGCAAGACTTAATAGAATGGTGGCATATTTATCTCTGAGAAGAGATGTGATGGCTATGCACATTCACAAGAAGATGATTACAATGAGGATCTGAAATCCTTTTTATGATAAACACAAATGCCAAAACCCTAGACATCCAAAAACCTAACCCTAGGAGATGAAACACAAAAAGTTATGTGGGCCACGTTTGGGTAAGTTAGTACATTAACTTCTCGAGGTCATAACTTTAACATGTGATCTTTGTTTTAGGCACGTGATAGCCCATTGGAAATGTATTTTCGATAACTACGCATTATTTCGTCAAACTCTAACTCCGTCTATATTTTGACTGTGGCATGCCAAAAAAACACTGTTTAGGGCCCCAAAACGACCCTGGAAGTACATAAATATGTGTTGACATGAAAACTTCCAAAATAAGCCAATTGGATTAGGTGGGCGGCCACCAGTCTCCACCTGGAAGATGTGTAGGGCTTCAGACATCCCCAGAAGTGTATAACCTACAATTACAAAGAAGTACAGAAGAACGTGTTGAACTAAAAATTGACAAGAGGAACCAATTGGAATAGGTGGGTGGTCACCAATATCCACCTGGATCATATATGAGTGTATATCACTCATTCATTGTATGATCATTGATTATCGCATTGGAGTAGTGTGAATATATTTTATCATTCTTTCATATTGAATATGTCATCATTTTCTTGATAATCTTTGTGTGTACTTGCTTTAGCTAGGTCTTATGTGCATGTTTCCAGGAAAAACTGACATAATGAACATTCAATATTATGACAGAACCACTTAAATATCTTTGGGTACCAATAAAAATTAACGTGTACTCTTCACGATCTCTGGTTACATAATACTTAGACCATCATCTTTATGAGAAAAGGTTTTGATTTGAACCTTGGAATAATTTCAGAAAATACCAAACGAGCCACGTCCTGGAATGATGACTTTAGAATGTGTTGTCAGAAATACAAGCTTTTTGTAGAGGACTTTTAATAGTAATGTTGCTTATACGCTACAAAAACCATAATTTTTTTGCAGTGAATAAATTTGTAACCATAGACACTTAGGAAAGATTTGCAAATGAGAAATTAAATGAATCCATCCCTGATGTGACATATTAAAACCTATGTAATCACTTTTGAACGTAACTTATAAGAAACAAATGAAATTAAAACCAAACCAAAAGTGAATAGAGCAATTGAGGTATAAAGCAAATAGGAAGGATATAATTGGAGAAGTCTTATGGATTAGTAGTTTAGGATAAGGGTTAGAGGAGAAGTCATGTATGTAGGCTAGGTACTAACATTGGCTCCATTTGGGGATGATATTCTCCTTGTCAAACATTAAGGAATGCAAACCTTGTGCCATCTCTTTTTCATTATTTTTAAAGTTTTCTTGCACTGCACCTATCATGTTGATGAGTAAAACTAGTAATATATCATCAAATCATCAACCAAATTTTAAAAAAACACTCTCAAAACCAAACTTGATTCATCCAAGTGCCTTCCATTGGGCCATGGAGTCATTTATTACTGATCGAATCTGAAACACACTAAAACAAGATGAAAACTTAAATGCTCGGATAACGAGCTTATTCTCCAACGAAACCCATCTTGATCATGTATAAGAAAACTTCCATTGTAGCCAAGTAATCATTTGACCAACAATATAGTCTTTTGTTTGCATCCAAATGAGAGAGTGCAGAAATAATGGAATTTTTGTATCATAAATTTAATAGGTAGCCTATAATTACTGTTGTAATTTTATTGTATGTTGAATGCTGCAACATTTAGAACCTCTGAAAAAACTGACTCCATGTAAATTTACATTGGATCTTGAAGATAATGACAAAACTCCATCTGATTTAAAAGACAAGGTTGTTGTTGTATAAATTTTTCTTCATCTATCAAATTGTGTTCCACTTTTTTTCTTTGAAATAATCTATGAAAAACATATGTTTTATGAAAATCAGGGGCAGCAAAATATCCTAAAATATGTTGACATTCTTTTTGGGCATAATTTTCTTCATCAGAGGTCAGCGACATTCCTCCTGTAATTTATGTAGATACCTTTCCATGAATTCCTTTATACTCATCATATGTATACTCTTTGTTGCACAATTCAATGCAAACTTATGTATAAATTTGCTCATTGTCTAAATCATAATTTTCACAAACTAGATCTGATTTTTCATTAAATATGAGATCATTTCTCTCATGAAACCGCTAACAAGAATTTTCAGAAAAGGAAAATATTTCTAGCTGCCCATGTAATGTATCCTCATCTTTGATGCCAAAATCATTGTATTCATCATAAAGAGGTGAATCAAAAACATGTGTATCTTGCAATGAATTATAATAAAAAAACGCATATTTCATTATAATCTGAGGCAGAAAAAATTTCATGAACTTGATGATGCTCATATAACTCCTTATCTTGATTATGATCAATAAAAATAAGCTGAAATAGATACCTCTTCAATTACCTATGGAACAATAGTCTTCTCATGCTTTGTTTTACAGTCTTTATTGCATTCCTGACTAAGACCTTGTGAGAAATTTAAATTATTTCCATCATAACAAGTAGTCTTCTTTGTAGTGCTATTAGATAAAAATAATGATCACAACAATCTTCAAAAAGAATTTCAGCTAAAAAAATAGTCTTACAATGTTTATAAAAACATGCATGAAACTCTCTTAAAGAAGACATACTAGAAGGAGGAAAGGATTTGCACCATTCATTTGCATCTACCTCTAATGAGTACATGAACATCTTCATTAAGACATCCTCATGATGTATACCCAGTTGATGCATGACTTCATGGAACTCAAGCAAATGATCTATGGGATTGTCATCTTTATCTTCTCTAAATTTAGGAAGACAATATCCCCACTCATCCATGATAGGTACAACATTTGGAAAACTAGGAATAGTTGAGAAATCAAAGGTGAAAACCTGCAAGATAAAATAGCAGTCATTTGAGTATCTGACATCTTGAAATTGTGGAGTCACAACTGAATACTTCAGTCATGTATTCGCCAGGTGAATGATCTACAGTCAAACTTCAGTGTTTAATCTGTGTTCACCATCAATAACTAGATCGGATTGTTGTCATTCTCCCAAGGAAAAATGAATTTGTTCCTCTGTTCCCCAACAATGGTGCCAAAAGATGTTATCCCTAAAGTCTACACCAAACTGTTATGGCACAAAGCTAGGGCACCTCAGTTATTGCAACAATTCAATTTGTAGGTCAGGGTTGGTTTATGGATCAGGTTTTTGAAAAGGATGGAAGGTTATAAGACTGGTTACACTCTTTAAATCAAATAATAAGCAGCATTCCATTTATTCAAGAGCATTCATACTAATAGATAAGACAAAGTGACAATTGAGTATGGAGGGAAAAAAAGAAGAAACATAGAATACAAGCTACCAATATGTTACTTGTATAAACAATATTTTCAAGTTAAAAATAATATTTAAAACATGAAACAATTACATGAATGCAAAGTCCAAAAAATAGGTAATTTAACACTGAATCAAGGAGAAATCAATGCTTTGCAAAAATTTCCATTGCATTCAAATAAGACAAGCAAAAGATAAAAAAAACATAGGTAAACAGTGTGACCGTCAAGATGTTTGTTCCTTGAGTATGAAATGTTATTGGAATTTAAGCTCCTCTTTACAATTTTTTCATACTTTCCTCTTTCTCTCAATCCAAATACTCGAACCCCTCTGCTTCCTTCCAAGAGGAAGATCCCTCTTTACAATTTTATTTCTCAAATATATAGAAACCATTACAAATATGAGATTCAAAAATAATGGATATAAAACAAACTCATAATCTCTTAATTAGTGGATCTCACAAAAACTCACCCATCCTTCATGCGTTGGCTCCAATGATCAAGGACAGGCCGAACTAATGAGGTGGCACCTATGTTGGCTGGAAAATCTAGAAAAATTGGCAAAATATGAAAAAATCATCCCTAAAGATCCACCTATAGCTCCCAAACAGTTCACTTTTTGGGGAACCGGCCCACGTGTCACCTAAATGAGACCATTATGCAAGTGGATTTTCAACGGATTTTCCAAATACCTTACCATTTTCTCGAGAAACACGTCAGATGATGACTGCAAAAAATAGTCACCTACAAGAAATTTTGCAATTTTTTACAGACTTTCTTTAATTTTGAGCAAGTGTTTGATGTTGAATCTTTTCCTTACATTTCCATATTTATTCTTCTTAGATGTTTTCCATGTTTCAAGAATTGCTTCCCACAAGTCCTCTTCAAAAGATGGTTTGTTTAGATCGATAGAAAGCTTGTGACTTATGGGAATGTTTTTCAATCTTGTCAACCTCTGTAAATGGAATTATAACAGTATCTTATTCTGCAAGTACGGGTGAAATGGATGATGTATTTTCAATATTAGGTTCTGGAAACTTAGGAATCAAAGGGATGAGACTCTGCAATTGAGGAATTTCAACCACATAAGTCACTTTTTGTCTCCTAATTTTCCTAATCTTTTTTATAGGCATATCCTTTAGTTTTTTAATTGCCAATTTTTCCTTCTTGGTAATTGTTGGGATATTTTCARGGGATTCATCATCAATGATAATGATTTTATCCTTCTTCAAAKAAGGATAGAACAAATCCTTTTCGTTCAACCTTAGTTTATTTGTAGGTCTGGTTCTTGATCTTCTTGGCAGATTTACTGGTTATTTTCCCTTATCTATACTGCTTTGTTTCATATCTGAAAGCTTTTAAGMTTCTATGGTTGTGTTTTCTTGTACAAGCTCAGTTTCCCATTTTTCAATAGGTGATTATAGCTCTTCTACAAATTAGGGTTTGAAAACAGTTCTACAAAGCAATTCTAACACAATCAGGCTATGATGCAAACAAAAAAWTTTAGAATATATAATATTATTCACCTTCRATAAAGACATGTAAAATCATGCCTAATGAACATTCAAKATTATGACAGAATCACTCAAATATCTATGGGTACTAATCGAAATTAACATGTACTCTTCACGATCTTTGGTTACATAATACTTAGACCATCGTATTTATGAGACAAGGTTTCGATTTGAACCTTGGAATAATTTTAGAAAATTCCAAACAAGACACGTCCTAGAATGATGACTTTAGAATGCATTGTCAGAAATATAGGTTTTTTGTAGCGCACTTTTAACAGTAATGTTATTCCTGCGCTGCAAAAACCACATTGTTTTTGCAAGGAATAAAGTTTGAACCATAGACACTTAGAAACTAGTTGTAAATGAGAAATTAAATCAATCCATCCCTGATGTGACATATTAAAACCTATGTAATCACTTTTGAACATACCTTATAAGACACAAATGAAATTAAAAATAAAGCAAAGACAACCAAACCAAAAGTGAACAGAGCAATTAAGGTATAAAGCAAATAGGAAGGATATAATTGGAGAAGGATTATGGATTAGTGTTTTAGGCTTAGGGGTAGAGGAGTAGTCATGTATGCAGGTTTAGGTACTAACACCATGGACTCCTTTCGACCCATTGATATATACCCTTTTCTCAGCTCATGTGTGGGATAGACTTTCAAATCTTCCCTTGCATTTTTGGGATTTAGACTCTCTTTAAGCCATTGGTGAAGATCTGGGAAGATATTATCATAGAAGTTCTAAAAAAAAGAGACGAAGCACCACTACATGCACCCACATATGTGTGTAAATGGACTTCATTAAAGGGTTTCCAACATAAATAATTCTAAAAAGTAAAAACTACTCTTGGATGTAGAGGCTTGATTATGAACATGTTTCTTTCCATTGTAGATCTTGCTTTGAAATAGAACATTTAGCAGCAAATTTCCCAAAAGGAGAAAGGCAAGTTAAGAAGAATGAATGCAAACCCACTTGGTGGATTGGAGCCAAGGAAGAACATGAATTGATTACCAAGGAATATCTTCTTAAATTGGATCCTCCCATGGAAAAGACAAAAGTGAATACAGAGGGAACCAAGGACACATCAATAAATTCAGAGAAATATAGGGTTACTCCTCCAAAAGAATACCCTCCACCTCAACAAGGACCAACACATCAAGGTTCAATGGAAGAGGAACCTGATTTTAACTCAAATCTGGATCAAGATGTAAAATCCCCTAAGGAAAGTTGGGAAAATTAGGCTAAATAAGATGAGATAAAAGAATGGTTAGAACCTACATATCGAGGAAAATTAGGAGTGGCATGAATAGTAAGGACCTCATCAAAAACAAAGGAAGATTGGACAACAATAGTAAATAAGAAAAAATATCCTTCGATAGCATAGCAAATGGTGACATGAATTTGGGCCCCTAATCCAACTTAGTCATGTAGTATTTTATTATTTTATTATGTCAAAAAATTGTCAAAATTCACTCATGTAAGAAATATAGGAATGATTTTTTTGTGGATATAATTATTTTGTGTATTTTCCAAATAAGGAGTTGGAAATTTCGTTTAAAATCCAAAGCCAGCTAGGAATAGCCTTAGATGTAATTATTCTACAACTTTGTTACATTTTTTTTAATACAAAAATCTCTCAGTTACTGCTAAAAAAAATGTATAAGAACATTATTCAACAAAGCACCAATTTTTTAGGTTAAATGTGTTCACCTTTATGTGGTTAGCCTTGTTAATAAAGATTCTTTCATATGTGAGATGAGTTATGTTGATAGTGGATTGTTGAAAGATATTTTTAACATTTCTAATAGTAATGATATTAAACTTTATTTGTGTGTGTGCGTGTGTGTGCACGCGCACGCGTGTATAAACAAAATGAACAAAAAATATCAAAATTATATCATTGCAGACAATGAAAACATACCACAAAAGTTGTATCTTTTTATTGCAACAAAATAATAAATTTTTGAAGAAAAAAAATTATCTTTTATCATAGAATTAAAATGTGAAAAAATGGTGTATATATATAAGTCTAATGAGATTGAGATAGTTAATTTTCAATTAGATTTATCTTGGGTGATTGGGAGGAATTATTGTTATCCTCCCCACCCAAGTTCAATTGAGGAATGATTGTAATTAAGAAATATGATCTTTTGAGGAGTGTATTGAATATTTCAATATGATCTCTATTATTAAATGATGTTTCTATGTGGTTACACGTAACACCCCTATTTCCACCCAGCTTGTAATTATAATTATATTATTGCTAGAAGACTATGGGAAGATTTTTTATTAATGTAAAAAGGAAAATGTTGAATAATTATTGAAGGGTATTGCCTATACAGGTTATCATGTCATGAGAGGTAATGGTGAGGGGAACCATGATTGGTTGAGATGAACACTACCAGGAAATACTCTACTGAATTAAAAATGTTCAAAACCCAAAATTGTCCTCTGCCCCAAAAAAACTTAATTACCATTCAAGTCGGTGGTTGGTTGGTCCTCCTCAGAAATCAATGAGAATATGGGCATAGTATCCATTTGGAATTATCTGACCTGACCCATGAAATCTTGTTGTATAAGGAAATAAAAAGAGAAAAATCATGGGCAGAGAAGACAGGACACACACGGTTGGGCCTGGGGACCAAATCTAAGTGGATAAGAGTGTGAGAAACTCTTATTGTTATGAGAAATCAGAGAGAAGAGAAGAAATGTGTATTATGGGTGAAAGAAGCATTAACAACTATCTTCAAATTAGGTTGATAAACGGGGCTACGAAATTTTAGTGATTGGATGAGAAATCATGAAGGAACTAAGAAGGGATGGTGATGAGGGACTATTTGGCACTGAAAGGCCTCCCTTGTTATATGTATGATAGTTTTTGAATATCTTTGTGACAAGAGAATCCCCCTTGCTTGGTGGATTGAATACTTGGTTTGATATGTTCCTGTGAGTGAAGCAGAGTGGCCTTCATATTTTCTCATATGCTAAATAGAAATAATTCCTCTCATGGAATCATACTCTAGATCGGGAGTGTCCAGTTGAGAAAACACCAAGAGCAGTTGTGCATATGGTTGGGTGGAAAATGGTACACCCTTTAGCATTTTCCAGGGATTCCTAAGTTTCATATAAGTGTTTTTTGTGCCTTGTATTTCCATGACAAGTTTGTTTGATATTATCAAATTATTTTGTTAGTTATTTGAAGAATTTTTATTCTCTTTAATGGTGGATATTGTCACTCTGATTATTTGGTTAGCTGTGAAATTTGAAAAAATATCAGAGAAAACACATTCTATGTTGGTTTTCTACCTTCCTATGTTTGTAAAGGGAGGTTTTTAGTAAATGTTTGTCACTCATAGTATGAGAAGAGTACTAGATGTCCACTAATAGTTATTTATGTGGAAAAATCCCTAAGTTTTTAGTAAAATATTGAGCCACTAAAGAAATCATAGAACAATTGGGTAATAGGATATACAATTGCTCACATGAACTTGAATATTAGTTAGTTGTCCTTGGCTATTTTGTTGGATTGGGAAATATTCTATGTTTTAGTATTAGAGAGAAGTGCATACCCCTATTTGGACATAAAATAATAAGCCAAATGTTGAAGAAAGCCAAAGTGTTTTCAAAATAAATAATGAGAAAAGAAGGAGAAATAAAATCCATGTTCCTAATTGGAAATAAAAAGAAATCGTGAATTGAATGCATTGTGATTAATTAAGTTTCATGAGTATATGGTAAGAAAGGAATTTCTACCAAACATTTGATGACCTTAATGGTCAATACTCACAGTAATGCAGCATCTATTTTCTCAAGCTGATATATAATCCTTCTATGAGGATTCCCAAGGATCTTTTAATTGCTCAGGTCACACATATACTAGGTTCACTAACTTAGGCCCTTAATAATTTTCACTAACATAGACCTTTTCTTATGCACTCATATCTATTCATGTCCTTAATATATTCGATCACAGTAATGCATCGAATATTTCTTCATTTTTCTCCTATGCATTTTGATATTCATAAAGATCAATTTCTGATCTTTTATTTGTTTTCTGGTGTGCTTATAGTGATATGGTGAAAAGGCGCTATCTCATGGAATTTCCTTTTTTTTATATGACCAACACCTATATCCACATGTTAATCCAACAGGTGTTAATTCCCTTCCTCCATATATCCATACACTCAAAGGTTGTGACCTCCATATGGCCACGAGTTGTACTTTAGGGGGGATAAGTCCTAGCGCAAATATCTATGCAAGGGACCCCCCGAATTATACCATTTATTGACGTCTGTCAAGGCCTTTGATTGTCCATATTATTTCATGATCCGAATTTGAATTAAACAGGGTGTTATTTGTTGGAATACTGAGAGGGGGGGTGAATCAGTATCACCTTTTTAAACAATTAGTAGTTACTTTGTTATTTTATTAATCAACAGAATAGATTATCAATCGACTTGTATTTAAAATCAATTATATAAATATAATTAACAAGAATTTCAAGGCTTTATAAAGAGTAGTATGAAATTGTGAAGGACACCAATCCTCTTTAGAGCACCAACTCTTGGAGACACAAATCCCCTTCTTTAGGGCACCAACCCTAGGAAGCACCAACTCCCTTTTTTTAGGGCACCAACCCTAGGAAGCACCAACTCCCTTGTATTTAGGGCACCAACCCTAGGAAGCATCAACTTCCTTGTTTTTCAAGGCACCAACCCTAGGAAGCACCAATTCCATTGTTTTCACACTTTACTTAGTAAAGGAATTGAATCCTTCCTTTCTCCTCCCTTCCACCCTCACTACATAAGTATTACCAGTTTTTCTTCTTGGACTCTGATTTTTCTTTTGAACTTCTGATATGGACTACAGAGACACTTTCTTCTCACTATTATTTCTTGTTTATATAGTCTTCCAACTGGTGTGAATTTGAACCATTGTGTCTTTTGACAATGAACCATTGTACCCTTTCATTTAAATGATAATATTAAACTTTAATTAATATCATTTTTCCTTTTTATTCTTTATTCATAATGCTCTTGTTTTAACTCTTCTTTAATCATGATTGTGTATCGGTTCATTAGTCTATAGATCTCAAATTATTGTAACTTCGAGTCTTAATCAATAAGCGCTCCCTTCAAACAAAAATTCAAGTGACCGCAAACTCGAAACCATGAGCTTATCCATTCCAAGCATTGTTCTATTAGTGATTTCTTCTTCCTCCCCTGTTCTTATACATGGGACCATATTCAAATGTCTTAGGGCTTATTTACTTCTATCCCCTTTAGCTTCTTTACCTTATCATGTGACCATTGTTGGAACCAGGTTCTCCAGTACTTCGTCCTTTGGGACTTCCATCCTTTGCAGTCATTCAATCCTCTTGGAATACATTTCACCGAAGTGTGTATACTATATTCACTAGTAGATCGGACGTTCAATATTTAATATTTCATTGGATGGACGATCCTAGATTATCTATAGGCTTCAAACAAATCGATGGTCAGGACTTAATCTGCAATTGAATCAATGGTTATTGTTCACTTCGAGACTTCGACATTTCGGGATTCTGGCCTTTGCAGTCTTCCAAATCTTCCAGAGAAAATTTCTCTGAAGGGTGTATCAGCACTCCCTACTTGATAACCTTCACATGTCCAAGAGATAGTATTGTAGACTTAGTCACAAAGGATCTCCCGCTCTCTCGGTATTCGGCTATTCGTGACTCTGGGAATCCTTGATACTCGAACTCTAATGTAGTTCAATCCCTCCAGAGTGTTTATCTATCAAATAAGTCATAAAGTTACGGAAACCACTTGTTGTCAATTTTTAGTACACCTTACGCTATTCTTCCATTGTACTCGATCGAACGATTGAAAGATATTCTGGTGGATCTTAGATCAATGACTGTTGGCACAGGGGTAGACCCAGGGTTCAACGCTACAATAGCGCACCAACAAAACCCTAACTATTGGCCCTTTCAGCAACACTTGCGAAGCAGATGAAGTCTCACCTGAGGTAGAGGCAGGGGTGGTTGTGAGACTCAGGTGTCTGCAACCTTAGTTGGGACATAGATCTGTGATTATGATACTTAATAGAGTTCTTAGCACCATCAGATCCTCAATATGCAATCAATATCTACTTCGCTGATAAAACACAGCTTCGCAGCATTCACACTGATCTAATGTAATTAAGCACTTAGCACAAATAGATGGATCAAATCTAGCAGAAGCAAGCACTAATCACATTCATAGAAGTCAGATCTAACATTCTTACACATCATTATCACAAAGCATGAACAGATTTATCTATCTCTATTAAAGAACTTAGCAAGAGAGTCATAAACACATTAAGACAAG
>SNQJ01S0093365.1:3136-13829 GCA_010110895.2 Picea sitchensis
GTTTCTACAACCTTTACCCATTCCTGAGTGGAAATGGGAAGTGGTGACAATGGATTTCATTGCAGGATTTCCCAGAACCAACAAGAAACATGATTCCATCATGGTGGTGGTGGATAAGCTTATGAAAGTTGCCCATTTTATTCCATTGAAGACTACTCACAAGGCAGTTAATGTTGTCGATACCTATATGAAGGAAGTAGCACAATTGCACGGTATTCCCAAGACAATTGTGTCTGACAGAGACCCAAAATTCACCTCAAAATTCTGGAAAGGGTTATTCAAAGGGTTCAGAATGAATCTAAACTTCAGCACAACCTATCACCCTGAGTCAGATGGAAAAACAAAAAGAGTAAACCAAGTGATAGAATATATGTTAAAAGGATGTATGTGATGGACAAACCATCTAAATGGGAAGATTATCTACACTTGGTAGAATTTGCCTACAACAATGGGTATCAAGCATCACTGAAGATGAGCCTGTTTGAAGCAATTTATGGCAGAAAGTGAAACACCCCAGTAAGTTGGGATAACCCAGGTGATAGGGAAGTGGTTGGGTCAGAGTTGCTTAAGGAAATGGAAGAAAAAATGTTGAAGATTAAGCAAAATTTGAAGGCTACCCAAGACAGGAAGAAACGTTATGCTGATAAGAACAGGACCCACAAGGAGTTTAAAGTGGGTGATTATGTTTTCTTGAAAGTGAAAGATAACAGAAGTTCCCTGAAGTTGGGAAACTATTCCAAGTTGGCAGCCAAATATTGTGGGCCATTTGAAATCCTAGAAAGGATTGGACCAATTGCTTATATGCTTGCATTGCTTGCACCCATGACTGTACATAATGTGTTTCATGTTTCATTGCTTAAGAAATATATACATGATCCTAATCATGTGATTGATTGGGATGTGATTGAGGTGGAGCGAGAAGGTGTCTTCCAGGTGCATTTGATGCGTATACTAGATTGAAAAAGAAAGCAGCTACGGAAGTGATCCATAGGGATAGTAAAAGTCCAATGGACCTAGTACGGTCCTGAGAACACAACATGGGAGCATGAAGATGTTATGCGGGGAGAGTACCCACGTCTTTTTGAAGATTTTGGAAATCTTGTTGTTGTTGTGTAAATAATTTTCACTGAGGACAGTGCAAAAATAAGGGGAGGGGATTGTAATACCCCAAGGCCGAGCCCGTACTGAATTTCAATTATGTTTATAGGCTAGTGAGCCAAGTGCCAAGGAAAATGAGCCTGATTTTATATATGTAAGTACTCGCATCATTAATAAAATTACACTGCTGCATGTAGACCGACCACGAAGAAGATTTATGGGGGAATAAGCTCCACTAGGTAGGGTAAGGGAGGGGAATAAGTGTCTAGGCCTACGCGCTAAGCTATAAGGGCTTACCTCTAAGGGAATAATATTTTATTATTATTTCCCAAAGGCTATGGTTGACTTAAGCCGTGTTGTCCTAAATTCCTGGGAAAAAAGGAACAAGTGCTAAGTGGAACTCATGTGGCTTCAGGAAGACATGTGTCAACCTGGGCGCATGTAGTTTATAGATGAGGAAGCTAGTTCGTTGGGGGTTTTCTTCTCATTCAGGCGCTGCTTCCCATCCTTGCGTCTGGACCAGGTTCAAGTTTCCTCACGACCCTTATGTTTCTCTAGAGGTCTGTCACCTTCCTGATTGACCAATGATTCATGCATTGAACCAGTTCTCCATCATCATTTCCTCTGTACCTAGTACACACCTTTGGAATCCTACAGTCATACTTGAGTTGTTTTGTGTGTCTCCAGTGAATCCAGACACATTTGTATTCGCGTGAGCCATGTTGTGTCTTAGCATTAGGCTATTGCCATTTTCGGTGTCCATAATCATTTCCTATTGTTGTCGTCACCCGTATGTTAGTTGAATGTTGTTGCAGTATTTCTTAGGGGATGAATTGAAGAAGCAGGTTGTCAGGCCTGTGAGCAACTCTCCCGGGTGAGAGAGTTTGTTGGGAAGTGAGTTCTCCTGGAAGGGAGTCCCATAGTAGCTACAGTAATTTGAGACTTCTGGTCTAGCCTGTTGTTGAAGCCCAAGGTAAGGGAGGTGTACTAGTCGATGGACTTGTATTAGTGAAGGTGTACCCTCCTGGGGTGGAGCAGGCATGTGGGGAATGAGGGTCTGTGGGTTGTGGGAGTAAGTGGTTCTTGGGATAAAATATCCTTCCTTTTCTTTTGTGAAACTTCCTTGTTTTCCTTGCAAAGCCTAGAATTCCCTTGCCTGGTGGAGTTTAGTCCCGGATCGGGGGTGACCCACTACTGAGCGTGATGAGCAGTGTGGTCTAAGGTTAGGAGGTTCATGGAAGGTCTGCACATAGTTGGTGGTTTTACTCCAGTTAAAATATAAGTATAATTTATGTTCTTAATTATGTATGTTATTCATGTCTGTGTTTCTTGAAATGTATCATGTGTTCTGTTGCATGTGGACTTACTGTCAATTCCATTTGAATATGTATGGTAGCAGTAAATTTGTGTTAATTTTTCTAAGATTCATTAAAATGCATGTCATATATATATATATATGTGTGTGTGTGTGTGTGTGTGTGTGTGTGTGTTCCGAGAAGTGGTGTTGTCCAGCCTGTTGGTGGCCGGCGAAATTACATTTTCAATTAGATATTTTTGAAGAAAATGGTGGTACTCCTTGACAGAGGTCTTGTTGCTGATGAAATTTCTATAATGAGTCATGGAAGTGGACATAAAAATACTCAATGGAGATTTTGGCTAGATTATTGGGGGTTTGGAATGGGGATGCAGAGATAGGATAAAATCCTTCATTCATATCCATTTCTAGCTTTTTATAAATACCTACGCAAATGGTGGCCATTACCTTACTTGTATCTATTGTTAAAAAAAATGATATAAATGAAAATTTATACTAATTAAAACAAAGAGTGAGATATTGATTAATCATTGCATTTCATTATCCTTATTTTCAAAATATATGATTGGGTTAAAGTGTAAGTTATGTTGTATTATGGATTTTATAGTATTTGAAGCTTTTTTCAAAGTCTTTGATATATTTTATTTTACATGGTTTTTTCCAATATTATTATTAATTTAATTCAACCTTATAAATGTTGGTTTTTTCCAATATTCAATCCATTTGAAAGCTCCATCCCTACTGTCATATATTTGTAGTCTGATCAATTACTTACTTTAGATTGAAAATTCCTTTATCATGAAGGAAAATTATCATTTTAGAATGACGGGATATTCCTTCACCACAACCCATAACTAAATTAGCCTCAACTTTAACATGTTCCCTTTTTCCAACTTTTTAAGTCAAATTATTTCTAATAACTGGAAATTCCAACATTGAAGTCTTCCATTGAATTGATACATTTTTTTATTTTTCATTTGTTTTTTTATCTACTCAGAGAATGTTCCTAGAAATATATATTTATGTTTTATTATTATTCTCCATAAATCATCCTTTGTTATTAGAGTCTATAAAATTTTTGGTGTTAGATAGTAACCAAAAGTATGGATGGTTTTCAATCCCCAACCCCCCTCCTCCTTTGGTTTTTTCTATGGACTTTCATCTCACCAATGGAATACCCCCACTATCACTCTTACCACCCCATAAAATTTGAAGAAGTCTTTATAATATTCTCTAAAGTCCCTTTTGGAATGACGACTAGAGAGTGCTAGTATACAAGATAGCTTCCAACACTGATTTAACAAGGGTTAATCTCCTCCATCGAGATATCCATTTATTACACTATTTAAAAATTAGACTTCTAATCTTTTCCAAAAACCAACTTCAATCTCTTTTCCCATATACATTGAGATTTCTCAAGAAGCTTAGTATGTGAGCCCCTCATACAAATTAAAGGACCTAAAAGGGAAACAATCATTCAAACTCCGCTCTACCCCATCCCCAAAGCCATTAAAATTACAAACATTCATTCAAACTCTGCTCTACCCCATCCCAAAGCCATTAAAATTACTTACAATTTTTTGAATATTCACCTCCATTGCTCTACTCAATCCCTCAATACCAATGATGGAAACTAATAGTGATAGAACAACCTTTCATCAACCCTTTAGTGGGTTTAAAAAATGTTGAGACAAATCCATTAATAAATACAACAAAAGAAACAAAAGTGACACTACCCATAATCCAATTAACTACACTACCCATAATCCAATTAACTACTGAAAGACTAAAACCAACATGAAATAATATCCACCTCAAATACAAATGTTGATTATATTTTAAATGTTGATTATATCATAATATTTTGATAAATCTAACTTTACAACCACAGGAGGGATATTTTTTTGTCTTTATGGAATAAATCTAAATCCCTTCGTGTGTTGTACAATTTTTTCATGTATATGTCTTTCTACTAAAAAGCCATTTTTTTCTTAATATGAGATAACTTCCAACACAATGGTATAATGAAATGGGTCAAAATTATTCAGAAGATTGTTTATCAATCTTTTGGACCAATGTTATAAGCTACCCATGAAAGTTAAATATGTGAACATTTAATTGTCTTATAAAACCGATGATAATTTCTATTAATCATACCACTAACTTGATCATAAAATCATCCCATGTCATGACTTAGACAATCATTTGTTTTTTTTTATAAACAATCTATATATTATTAATCTATCTCGTCAGCTTGTTAAAGTTTAATATCATTAATCACTTTAAACTTATTGACTTCTTTTTAAGAAGGAAATGATTATTATAAAAAAAAAAATCTATTTCAAATTGTATATTTTGAGAAAAAATAAGATAAGATAAAGACATGGGTAATATTATTATGTAGATGGTCAAATATTGTTAATGTGATTGGTTTCGAAAGGTGTTTTTATTCAAAATTGCAATGAATTATTCTAACAATTCTTTGCAAACCAATAAATCTAGTTAGAGCATCCATGACAACATAAAATTGAAATTCATATTATTCAAGATTGTGATGAATTATTCTAACAATTTGTTGCAAACCAATAAACTAGTTAGATTGTCCATGAAAAAATAAAATTGAAATTCGTATGAGATGGAAGTGCAAGATGGAGTGGAATAATATTTTGAGACAGGTTTTGTCGGGAGGGTAGACTCATCATTTCCATCTTTGAGTATAATTTTAGTTTCATTTAGCATTAGAGATTTAAGAAAACGTAAATGCACATGTGTAGACATAGATTCACATCATAAGTGAATATTGGTCAATCATTCAAATCATGTTTCTTTTCCCTTCTTTGAAAAGTAAAATTGTTATCGTTAACTGAACTTATATAATTGTTTTTCAATATTTGTTTTTTCCAATAGTTTTGAGACTTTTTTAATTAACCAAGTAACATATTATTTCTTACATCAATGATATTAAAAAAAAAAATTCTCATCTTTGTTCTTTATGAAATTTGCCAAATTTTTTATTTGAATGTGAACTTAACATATTGCAATTTTTATAAAACATTTCAAAAATTATAATAATAATCATTTATTTTTATTTAATAAATTGAAAAAAAAATTATAAAATTGTCGAGTGGAAAGATTTATATTTATATAAATATTTTGATTTTCGATGCCTATAAGTCAAATCCCACATTTGGCTTCCGGATAAATCCAAACACCAACAAATAGGAGATTTGATCTAACAACTATGGTTCAATGATGGCTCATCTCCATTTTTCACTACATATTCGAGATCTGGGACTCTACTAAATGTCTCGATGCTGGACCCTCTGGATTCTCGGATGTCCTGCTACTCCAAATATGGAGCAGCCTTCACATGGTTCTTCTAAGTCAAGGTTCCACTAAAACTTTTTCATGTGCCGAGGTATCTGGATTCGGCCCTTCCATAACTCACCTACAAGGCCCTCTAGATACCCAGATGCCCAGATATATGGATGTCTCCAATAATCTAGATATCCTCCCATCTAGATCTCTCCAATACTCTAGATATCCTCCCATTCAACTCCTCCAAGCTCCCAGATATCCACCCATATAGATCTCTCCAATATGTTGGATATCCTCTCATCTAGTTCCTCTAAGCTCCTGGTTATCTGCGCATTTAGCTTCCTCTCCATGGCCTGCCATTGTGGCTTGTTGACGGTACATTGCTAATGCGTCATCTGACACTGACCTGATGTGGAATGAGGACTCAACCTCCACCTCAGGTACTAGTGAGAGAATTTCTCCCTAGAAAATGAGGACTTCATAACCGCCCCAGTCTGGATCAGACTGTCCTCCCTACCCCACGAGTTTTGGCACCTAGAAACACTGGAAGGAATAGGAAACACATTGGGATCCTTTGTCAAAATCTCAGAAATGAAAAAAATAGCCAAATATACTTCATATGATAGAATATGTGTCTACATGAATGTGACAACAACTCTACCTGAATCAGTCACTATTTCATTCCAAGATAACGAATGGGTCCAACCCATAGACTACGAGCATATCCCATTTAGATGCAGAAAATTCCACAAACACGGGCACCTATTCCAAGACTATCCCCAGAACACAACACCGATAAACAACAAAGGCAAGGAGGAGAAGGACACTGAAGTCTTCGTAAAATCCCCCAACAAAAGAAAGGTGGGACGTAGAGGAATCAAAAACCCTGGGGAAGGGTCAAGAAAAGAGGACAACAACTTCCATATCTTAGTAGAGAAAGAAGATATGGAAGCTAACCAGGAAGGAGAGAGACAAGGACCAGAGAAAGAACAACCTCACCAGGTGAATACTGAGACAAAACAGGAAGACATACAGAAACGTCGGAAAATGTAGGCAAGTATGAAAAATCTAGCAACTGAGCTGAGATAAGTCCAGATGCAAGAGGATGTGGCTTCAAAAGATTCACAAGAAGAAACAATGAAGGAAGATCACAACCAAGCCTCTGAATCGGAAGACATCGAGGTGGAATTACAGGTGTCGATAGTTGTCCATGGGGAAAAAGAGTTTAATAGTATGCAGGTGGGACAACCTTGTCAGCTCAACGGAGAACTTCTCAAAAAACAAAGTAAAGAACCAATGCTAGAAAATCTAGCCTCCTCGTCGAGAAACTTGGGCATAAAGTCGAACCCACTAAAAAACACCAAGAAAATAGGAGGAAAAGAGAGGGAAAAAGGTTCTAAACCCCATACGAAAGTTCTTGAAGAAATTGAAACTCTTCTTATAGACTTAGGACATGTAGTGGGACTACCAGACAGGTATTTCCTCCCCAAAACCAAAATTTAAATATGAAGATCTTCTCATGGAATATTAGGGGTCTTAATGGAATTTCAAAGCAAAGAATCCTTAGAAACAAACTGAAGCAAGAAAATATGAACCTAGTAATGTTGCAAGAAACTAAGTGCAATAGGAAAAGTATCGAGTCAATAGCAAGGAATATATGGAAATCCTGTGAGTTCATCTGCTCAGAAGTAGAGGGGGCCTCCAGAGGAATAACCTTCTTATGGAACCCAAGAAAAATAAAAGTGGAGCTGAGATCCAAGTCTAAAAGGATAATAACCATATCCTACAAGATCATAGGGTGGACAGAACAAGGGACAAACATGCAAGTCTATGGTCCCCAATATCCAGGAGAAAATATAGATTTCATGAGAGAGCTCTCAGCGGTAGGAACAAGTATGGAAGAGAAACAATGGATTGTAGGAGGGGACTTTAATATGATAACCTCCTTAGAAGACAAGAAAGGGGGCATAGGGTGTTTGATCTCAGAGGACCAATATTTCAAAGGACTCATTGATCAACTACGACTAATAAACATCTTCCCTTCATAAGGCCAGTTTACTTGGAGCAACAGAAGGGGAGGGAAGCATCATATATTAGAAAGACTAGATAGATTCATGGTCTTAGAAACATTTTACCAACATAGGCAAGTAGTTTGCGGGGAGATCTGACCTATTTATGAATCTGATCACTGCCAATCTCTATGATATGGATGGATGGTCTCTACCCCCGCCCCAAACCCTTTAGATTCGAGAAATTCTGAACCAGACACCCAAAATTCATGCAAAATATTAAAGGATGGTGGGGAGAGAACTAAACGTTGTATGGAACAAATATGTTCCAATTCTAACAGAGGTTGAAACATATAAAAAATATCCTTAAAAATGGAATAAATAAGTATTTGGGAACATTCAGGATGCTAAATGATACTTAGAGGTGAAGATGGAACAAGCCCAAAGAAAAATAAACTAGGATGGTCTAGATCCAAAGATGCAACATCCGGAATCGACGCTTAGAGGGGAGTTATAAGAAAGATACCAACAAGAGGAAATCATGTTCTGCTAGAAATCCATGATGCTTTGGTTGAAAGAGGGAGACAAGAATACTAAATTATTTCATAACTCCAAATTCTTTTATAACTCCCTCCTACAACGCTAGAACCAGAATTGGATTCACTCCTTGAAAATGGAAGAAGGTGTGTTAGTAGAAAGGAATGAAGACATAGAGCAACACCTTGGGGATTATTTCAGCACGTTGCTCATAGAACCCCCTGAATACAGAAGGGAAGTCATTGACTTAATCATCCATTCTATTCCAAAGTTGGTTTCAGAAGACCACAGCAAAATCCTGCTAAGGGAAGTGACTCTGGAAAAGGTGGAAGAGACGATGAAGGATATGTCATAGGGGAAAGCCCTGGGGCCAGATGGCTTCACCTCAGACTTCTTCCAAACTTGTTGGAGCATTATTGGTAAATACTTATGGGAAGCGGTGGAAGAAGCCAGGACCTCTCAATCAGTCTTGTGAGCATTCAATGCCACCTTCTAAGATTTGATCCCAAAGGAAAAGGAAGAAAATACAACAAATAAGTATAGACCTACTTCATTATGCAATGTTGTTTACAAAACTTTATCTAAAATCATTTCTAAAATATTGAAGCCTATCCTTCAGGAAATTATTTCCCCTAAACAAGGGGTTTTCATAGAAGGTAGACACATTTTGGATGGTATTGTAATTTCCCATGAAACCATTCATTCCTTGCAATATGAGAAAAAACCTAGGATGATCCTAAATCTAGACCTGTTTAAAGCCTATGATAGAATAAATTGGGACTTCCTAAAATCCATGTTGGGGGCCTTTGTCTTTGACCCCTCCTAGATCCAATGGATCATGAACCTTACTTCCTCGACTTGCTTCTCAATTCGTGTGAGCAGCTCCCCCTCTCCCACCTTTAACACCTCCCAGAGATTAAGGAAGGGATATCCCCTATCCCCCTACCTCTTCATTATTCTCGTGGAAGGTTTAGGGAGATTCCGGAAGCAATCCCAAAGAGAAGGTCACCTGAAAGGGCTAGTAATTTCCCTTCAGAAAGAACCTTTGACCTATCTTCAGTTTTTCGATGACTTCATCCTCCTAGGGAATCCCATGGTGCAGGAATACAGAGCCATCAAGAAAGCTCTGGATGTCTTCCTTTCTTCCTATGGAATGCAACTAAACTTGGATAAATCCCACATCTTCTTCTTTAACACCCTGCACATTGTTCAGTTGAGAATTTTCAGAATTTTAAGCTTCAAAAGATCCTCTCTTCCCTTGCGCTATTTAGGGGCTCCCCCTAATTGAAAAATCTATAAGAAATTTAGGTTGGAAAGAGATGCTAACTAAAATGGAAAACATGCTTAGTTTTTGGACCCATAGATTCCTCTCATTGACGGGAATAATTATGCTTATAAAATCAGTCTTAATGACTATGTCGGTCTATTTTTTCTCATTTTTGGTAGCACCCAAGTAAATCTATCAGAAAATGTGCTCAATAGAGAGAAAACTCCTATCGGGAGGGACAAAAAGTGAAAACAAGCGGGCCCTAGTCACCTGGGAAAAATTGTGTGAACCAGAGTCTCAAGGAGGCTTAGTGATAAAAGACCCTCAAAGGCTGAGCCATGCCCTGGTGGGAAAAAAAATATGGAGATGGATAAAAATCCCAAAAGTTCTCTAGGCCAGGATTTGGCAGGGGAAATATGCCAAAGATATCTCCCCTCAAGACTAGATCCGATTGGAAGGAGATAGATTGGGATTGATAATCTGGAATTATGCTTGGAAAAACAGAGCGATGGTAAAAAAGCAAATCTTTTGGGAGCCACATGATGGTTAGTCAACCCTTTTCTAGGAGTATGTGTGGGAGTAACGACCAATGCTAAGCTCGTATGAACATTTAAAAAAAATCAAAGATAAGATGATATGGGTTGGCAGGACGAAAGTTGAACAATATTGGGAGGAACACCCACACCCGATCACTGGGAGAACAAAATCCTAGATCATGCCAACAAAATGGCCTATAGAATGGAATGACACTCATATTAAAGTCATGGAGGATATTTTGAAAGACTATCCACAACACAGCAAGAAGGGCCAGTACATCCTCAAATGGGGTAAAAAGGGGGATGGGAACTTCCACATCAAGGAAGCCTACCAAGAATCCATGGGTCTGGGGAACGAGCCCAAAATACTAGTCTGGTATAAGGCATGGAACTCTCAATTATGGCCCAAAGTGGCCACCTTTCTATGGCTAGTAGTCAATAAAAAAGTGATAACTTGGGATAGGATCATAAAGAGAGGGTATGTGGGTTGTGTTGGGCCCCAACAACTCCCCCTAAATTTTTACAAAATTTAAAGGGCCCCCATTAGAATCTTGATAATTATAATGAGCTACAGAATCAACTTCAAATAGTTCCATACCTTGGCTTGCTTTGA
>SNQJ01S0093366.1:17882-41739 GCA_010110895.2 Picea sitchensis
GTTCTATGTTTCTATTAGGTGGCAACTTCATAGGTAAGTCTTGGAATACCTTGTCATATTTTTGGATTAATGTTTGAATATCTGGATGTTGAGACTTGACTATTTTTGTTGTTAATAACTCCATTTGATGACAATGTGCCATGCAAGTTGGTGCTCCTTTTCGAATTAATTTCTCCATTTGTTGTGAGGATATAATTTGGGTGGGAGGCAGTTGGAATCCGTATAATTTGTATTGTCTTCCTTGCCATTTGAATTTTATAAATTGTTTTTGGTGATTTGCAGAATAGGTCCCTAGAATTTGTAACCATTGAATTCCCAAGGCGATGTCCACTCCTCCCAAGGGTACGGTGTAGAATCCATATTCCAATTCGTAATCTGCTACTCGAAGCTTGATCTTGTGGCATTTTCCTACACCATCAATTTGTTTTCCATCTGCCACCATTAATCGTATATCCACGGCTGGATATATGAATAGGTTTAAATTCTTTGCAACATTTACATCTATGAAATTATGGGTGCTCCCTATATCAACTAGAATGGTGACATTTTTTTTTTTATGTTCTCTTTTAGTTTTAACATTTGTGGTTGTGCTATTCCTGTTATTGTAGCCAGGGATATCTTGGGCATGGCCTCATCATTTTTTGTATTAGGGGCCTCACCTTCCTCTTCACTTTCGTTATCTGAATCACTGTCAGATGTTCTTGATTCTTTCTCTGCTTTACAAGAATATAATTTTTTATTGTTGCATTTGTGCCCAGGTGACCATTTGTCTCCACAATATCGACATTTGCTTTCCCATTTTTTATTTGAGTCTTGATGACTGGCTTGACCTTCCCTCAAATGAGGCGGTAAATACTTGTTAGGTTTGTTTGTATTGTATTTCTTCATTCTATTGTCTGAATATTTATTTAACCTTTCTGGACTTGTGAATGCTGGTTTATTGAACTTGTTTTTTTGTTCTATTAGCCCTACTGCATGTCTTGCATCCTCAATTGTTTCAGGATTCCATAGTTTAATTTCACTACAAATATAATCTTTTATGCCACATATGTACATTTTGATGAGCTCTTCATCCGTGAATCCACAGTGCCTTGTTGCGAGAATCTCCCATTCATGTGTATAATCGTTTATGTTCCCCTTCTATTTGAGATGCACGAGCTTGTTATACAGGTCGTCATGCTCTTCGTCATGAAATATTTTAAGTAGGGATGTTGTAAAATTCTTCCAATGGAAGGAACATGCATCACATTTCCTGGACCTCCAAAGGTACTAATCATAAGCTTCTCCTTCTAGACTGTTAGAGGATGTTATTACCTTCCCTCGTTCACCTAGTGGGGGGTTTGATTAAAAAATTCCATCCATTTTATTTATCCAAACAACATGTCCTCTATGGTCCTTGCCATCATACTTTCGTAACTCCTTTTTAAATTTTTGGTAATCTCTGTCGTGGATTCTAGGTGTGTGCATATTTCTCGAAAATTTTTCCTCTGGAATTTCCTGGGTTCCTTGATTTTTTGAATTTATTTCTAGTATTTTCGAGCTTAGTGGTGGTCGTCTTCGATAATCTAAGGGCTTTGGAAATAAGGCCTCGACACGTTCCGTTAATTGTTCAATTTTTTCACTATGCTCCTGAAGTCTTCCTTATGTTTCACTTTTATCATTTTCAGAGAGTGCCAATGATCTTTCATCTTGTTGTACTAACTGATCAATTTTTCTCTCAGTCTCGAGTGATTTATCGTTTTTTCCATTCATGTCTTTTTACATTTTTTCCACATTGTTAAGTCGGTACCTTACACCGTTGACATCGTCTCTGCATTTGTTCACATCGGTCTTAAGTTCTTCATTGTTGAACATCCTTGCGATTTTTTTTTATATTAATTATCAATATATATTTATATATATATATATATATATATAATTTTATGTATATATAGATATTATATATATCATATACAATAAAATTATATATATATATATATATATATATATATATATATATATATATATATATATATATATATATATATATATATATATATATACTATATATATATATATATATTATGATGAAAATATATAAATTAAGTGAAGGTGAGAATGGGTCACGACTTTACAATAAGTTGTGAATGGTAATGAAAGGCCAGGGCTTTAGAATACTTTTAAGATTCTAACACCCAAGAAAAAATCTCAAAATTTCACTAGCAGTTCAAAAAGTTGTTATTGCATCAACAATTATGACTACAAAGGGGACTGGAACAAAAGAGAGAATATAAGATATATGTAAGATTAAGTTAGGGTAAATTATTTTAAATAATCATGATGTATGTAAGTATAAGTCAAAGTAGATGATTTTAAATGATCATGTAGAAGAGATGAACATAAATGAAACACTATAAGAACCTTCAAAGATGGATGTTAGTATGAGGCATCATGAAAATGCTCTTAGTAATGCTGCAAAGGATTTAATAGAGTCTTGTGTTAGACATATGAAATTACTTAGTACAAAGTTGTAAATAATATAACAAAGTCCAATTGTATTCATTGTAAAGTTGCTCAAAAGTAAAATGATGTTGAGAGTTTCAATTTTGGAAAAATAGTTATAATTAATGTATTGAGTTTGTAGATTACTAAGTGTGAGTGATAACTTTGGATAATAATGTGAACCCACATTTTCTCTATAAAAAATATATGTTTCAAAATATGCTTATTCTATGTTAACAATCATGTTTTTTAATGGTTTTGAAGTTCTTTCACCATCTAAATTACAAATTCTCAAAAGGTGACAAATTGCTTTTTAATGGTTTTGAAGTTTTTTCACCATCTAAATTAAAAATTCTCGAAAAGTAATAAATTGAAAGAGGAATATCAATCACTTTTTCTTGACATGATAGGTCAAAACAAATAGGCTTTCAATATTTTTTTATAAGAATTGGGCTACAATCTATTTTTAATATATCATTTTTATTTGTGAGTCTATTTATTCTTCTATATGTTTATTTCAAAGTTTCTAGAAATAAATAAATTATTATGAATAAGGATAAAATAATATATTAATTTAAACATTTATGTTTTAAATTAAGTATTGTGAATATGAATAAAATCAATATATTAAATTAGTTAAAAATATTTATGCTTTAAGGTGATTTGATTTATACCTGTTATTGTGTGTGTATATGTTAGTCTTGCATTTTAAAAACTTATGTATAAAATTATATATGTTTATAATTTTTTTAAAGTTAGAGGTTAATGATCCACTAGAAAACTTTAAATTAGTGTTATGTATCTAATCACAACATTTTTGATAGAAATTTAGATTTTATGTACATTATTTATGTATATTCACTTTTATATATTAAAAATTTAATGAATTTTATTAATGATCTAAGCTTTAAGTTAAGTTGTATTAGGGTTTTTGTCTATTTATTTGTATAAATAGGGGCATATATATGTTATACAACATATATGATCTTTCTAACAAAGAGTAGGTCGAAGTTTCGGCTCTCTCCAGAGCTCTTGGATCTCCCGTGGAGGCACTGGCCACATGGCCTTTTGCCCCTTCCACCCTCCAGTACCTTGTTTGTAGCATCTCTAGGGGTTAGACAAGCTCCAAAATGGAGGCCCCTTGATCTCTTCAAAGAGAGGCAGCCCTCAGTGCGTGACGACTGATCTTCCTTGATGCGGATCTCGCCGGGCCACTCTCACAGAGTGCTCCCCCATGACAACAAACTCACTAGCTCCACCCCCCTCCTTTAAAGAGGTGGCTTCTTGCCTCTAGGGTGTTCTCTCCCGGTTTGCATCGTGAGCTCGAGGGATTGCCTCTCTTCAAGGTGCGTCAGCATCAGAGGCATGCAGCAGTTCAAGAAACTCAGATGGTTTCTGATAGAGTACGAGAAGGAAGCCTTAACTCATGCTTTCCATTATAGAAGGCATGCTCTAGTTTGTAGGTTTAATGGATACTGGCCCAACCTACTGGATCTTCTCTCTTGAATCTCTTCCGAATGGTACCCTCTCTTAGAAGGAGAATTCATTACCTGCCCCTATGCAAAAGGGTTTTTTTTGTGGTAGTTTTTTATTCTACAAGTTACAGAGACAAAGTGTTTAACTCGAGACCATGGTTATGGGGTGGCGAGCTGTCAATGCATTTATGGACCCCTTGTGACCATCATGGATTGTATCTCTTTCCAGCTCTGATGCGGAGCGAGACTTCATACTTTGCATTTACAAGGGGGGATGAGTCTCTTAAAATCTATTGGAAATGGCCTGAAGCAAGTTCCTCTGATCCGGACTCAATATAGCCATCCACTTAAGCTCGAATACGTGGTAAGAAGTGGACTTCCGAGAAGACACCGGCCGAGGAAATTATTCTTTAAGGCAAGGACTACTCAAGGATCCAAATCCTTGACTATGAGAATCTAAGTTTCAGGCGTAGGAACTGCTTTCAAACGGGGCACTTAGCCCATAGCTGTGGAAAACAACCAGGGAAAAAAAAGAGGTCATCCAAAACCAAAATTACAGTGGACGAGAACTACCAATGAGTCGCTCATGAGCCAAGAAGTAGCGAGGAAAGCGAGAGTTGGCTGAGAATCCAAACCCCTAGAAGCCTGAGGCGAGCATTTAAGTAGCACTGGGGGCTGGAATACTTACTCAGCGGACGGGAAGGGCAGGCGGAAGGTCCGGCTTGCCGGACTTGGCTGATATGATGGTATCGCGAAGCTGGGCGAAACGACTGCAAGCGAAGCCGTTGGGGCTTACTTGAAGCCAGTTTGCATTTCCCACGTTATATGCAGGTGGGATTTTCGGAGAATTAGTTTTGAAGTTTCAAACAAAATCTTTACCAATCATAGCGAACCAGTGGCATGTCAGCATTATTAATCCTAAAATCCCTCTAACAGATTTGACCAAAAAAAACAAAAAAAAAACATATATGATCTTTCTCTTTCATATGCATTTCATGTCATTTTTTCAATAAAATTGTCTAGTTATTTGAGAGGCAACTCCCAGTTAATAAGATTTTTCATATGCAATCCAGGTGCCTACTCTTTACCTTTACTTTTTCAATTTCTTCTTTTGTTTCTGCTTATTTTTCTATAGTTGTGGTAGGTCATAGTTATAGAAAGCTTAATGAGGAGAACTTTTTGAGCACTATAGGGTCACGGTACATCCCATTTTAAAAATGGTGCCACCGGTAGCACCCTTTTTTTTTTTTTTTTTTTTGATATTTTATTTTTTATGATCCATAATGTTTCCATTATTTTTTAAATACTTACTTTCATCTATTTTCGATTTTATTTTTTTTTTTCAATGATGTTTTAGTCATTTCCATGTTTCTTTCAATCTTAAATTTTCTTTTTACCATTTACTTTTTCGAAATTAAAGGTGCTACTTTGTTGTATGTCTCTCATAATTAGTATATATGATTTATGCTTTTTAAATATGAGTGGAAAATATCATTTTTTAACATATTTTTTTTTTTTTTTTTTTTTTTATAAAGATAACATATATTAGATTAACATTATAGTTTTCAATATTTCTTAAAAAAAAATATAATTCAATTTCTTTTTTTTAAATTAAAATAAAAATTAAGAAAGAAAAAAATAGAAATTAAAGTTAAAAATTTAAATTTATATTTAAAAAGGCTTAAAAGACTAATTATAAAAAAACAACAAAATTAAAATATATAAAATTAGAGTAAAAGAAATTATATATAAAAATTAAGAGAGAAAAAATTATATATATAAAATTAGGAAAATGAAAAAACAAAAAATAAAATAAAAAGAACAAAAAAAAAAAAAAAAAAAAAAAATGTTTAAAATAAAATAAAAGTTAAATATATATAAAAACTGAAAATAGCCAAACTTAAAACCAAAATTAATTAAAAAAAAATTAAAAAGCAAAAAAAATAAAAAATTGCAAAATTAAAATGTGAAATTTATATTAAAAGGTAAAATACAAAATTTAATAAAAAAGACAACATATATATGGGTTATGTATATGATTGAGATGTCTGGCATCACTCCAACCCTTTGTCGTTGGCTAGGCCCAGGTTCTATGGCCACCATGGGACTTGGGCCTTGCCCGCCAGTAGGCCCGAGAATCACGACGCCATTGCGACCTTCGACCGACAAACCTCCCGGTGGCATACACTGAGACGGGCTAACCACACCGCAGGAGGTTGGGCGATGCTGAAATCATCACCTGCTATATATATAGGTTCTACTGGCCTGTGGGACTTGGAACGCTACCTTTATGAAATTTGAAGCCGAGATCGAACATTGGCTGCTGCTGACCTTGAGCCGGCGTTATCCGGCCCGGACACGGGCCTATGCGAGGGTTGAGTGAGGCCGCGTCATCACCACCCTTTATATATATATATATATATATTATATATATATATATACTATATGATGATTAACGCCCACTAAGACCGGGTGGTCTATTGGATATAAGAGGGTAAAAGTGGTTACGATTCCTTTAGAATTTTGTTTCACAATATAGAAAGCATTATATATATATATATATATAGTTTCAGGAAAATTTTAAATATTTTCATATTTTTTTTAGTTTATTTTCCACATTTTTAATGTTTTAAATTGGGTTTTGAATATATATTTTATCCTAATATTTTCATGGAATTATGTGTTATCTTGTACTTGGAGTATAACTAAAATTTAAAAGTAAGCATTTAAGGGTTTTTTTTTTTTTTTTTATTTTGTTTACAATAATGATTATTTGTTTTACCATTTTAAGCCGTGGCATCATTTTAATACCCCAATTTAGAATGGGTGCTACCGGTAGCGATACTTTTCAATTTGATGCTGTGCTTGATTTATTTTGAGGTTTTTGGTTTTAATGGTACCAAGTTATAAAATACGATTTCAAATGATTTGAAATTATCTATTTAGCGTTTGGAAAAAACATTTTTCTTATGTAACATCATCTCATTTTTTTATTTAGGTGCCGATTTTAAGGTTTGTTTGAGCTATGAGTTTGAAGGCCATGTTTGAAAAATATTGCAATTTTACCTCATTTGAAAAAGGGTTTCTTGATAGCACCACTTTTGATTGGGGATGATTTTTCATATTTTATGCAAAAATATAGGTTTTGGGCGAGGTTCGTTTTGAAGTCCTGAGTTCTACGTTAAGTGATAACTTTGTTGTCATTGTTTTTTCAGCATTGAAACACTATAAGTTAGTATGAAACCTTGCCTCAATTTTACTTCTTGGTATGAAACCTTGAAACATTATGTTAGTATGAATTCTTTAGAAATTAAAGGATTGAAACACAAAATATCAAACAAAATTGCTACAAATTCAAGTGCTCTTCAATGAGAATCACATGTATGATATGAACTTACAAAGTTCATGTCAATTTCACACAAGGTGCAATTTGTGTCTTACATTTAGAAAATAAGTTTACATTTTCCTTGGTATCGTACGAATTTATGGATAGTACTTTTTATTCCATGTATGAACAGTGAAATTATAGTGATTTGTTTTCCCTAGATCAAACCACACAAATATGGGTAAAGCTATGGTTAAATGTTTGATTAAAAAGTATGTTGTGCAACATTCTCAAATAGATAGTTAAGTCAAATCGCACAAATATATATGGTGTCTTTTATGTTCAAATGTTTGATACATGTGTATGTCTATGTAACATTTTAAAACAAGTGTTCCATGGCAGTACATGTAGTCCCTGTCGGGTTGAATTAGGAATAAATGCACATGGATGGGGAAAAAGTAGCGGAGGCATATGGAAACTGCAACGGAGATGTGCCAAGCATTATGAAGCACAGGTGGTATCCATTTAGGAAATGGCACGTGGCCTCTAGAGCCCCATTTAGCTTTTGAAACTATATAATCCATCCTGCTATGTTCGAAATTTACATTTGTTCTTACCGGATGAATTGTGACTTACTATGTTTAGGTGTTTCATTTCCTGCATGTTTTATCTCTTCAATGTATTTATGAAATTCATTCATAATGATTTCCATATACTTCCAACTAGTTAGAGTTAAGTACAATTTTCATAGATCATCAAGCTTGTGTGTCTCTATATGTGTCGGGACAAATAAAGTTATATGCATAGAAAGGAGAAAATATGCATGAAAAAAAAGATAAAACACATAAGACACACTTATAAAGTTACATTCAAATTAAATAAAACACAATTTCTTGACGGTACAGACCTTAGTTGAAGATATAAAAATTCGAACACTAAATATTTAAAATTTAAATGTGTTTGTCATATAAATGGGATTGTAGCTCAGGTGGATCATAAGAGAAATATGTTACAATAAATAAGCTTGTGGAAAGAAGAAGTGGGCAACAATAGAGAGAAATACTTGGAAAGAAGAAATTGGAAGGTATCAATATTTGGTTAGACATTTCTATTTAAAAGGTGGAATAACTGGATTGATAAACAAAGAAGGATGTGATGTTATAGACTTACGATTGATACACATCACCTCTATTTGCTAACGATACCTTTTTATTCTTGTCACGTCGGCATTCTGGAATCATTCAGCCCTTTGTTTCCTTTAAATTCCGGCGACTGCTCGGTACCGCTTTGGACCCGGTATTCTTCAATGTAGCTTCTCAAGTGAGCCGCGTTGATCTCATTCCATATTTGTGTTGAGAATTTCCTTTTCTAATTCCATATATGGAGTAAATATTAGGGCGATCAATTTCTTCATTTTGTCTTGATATAATTGAGCTAATAGTTGTCCACATCATCTTCACCGTATTCAAGGATGTTGTGAAACTTTTCTAAAGACAACACCTTAAAATATCAACTTGTTTATCAAAAGCTTTCTTGGTTAGGACGGGGAGTTTGTGATTAAGTTGGGGTCTTAGACCGCCGTTGGTCCCTTCGAGTGTAATTTTTAAACCTGCTTGAAGTAAAACAATGCATATATATTCTTAAGCAATGAAATTAATCAATGGCTCATACCACGGAATGCCAGGAGATCTTTCTGGGAAACCCTCAATAGGAAGACCTTTCTTTTCGTGTATATGCTCCAGATTTCACCATTGTATACAATATGCTCTGATGTTTTTAGGTATTCGTGAATTCCAACCCTAATCCATAATCCGGAGTTAATTTACAAATCAACTAAAATAGCAAAATCCGCTAAAGGCCTTAAAAGCGGACCGTCCGGTGGGTTTAAATTATCGTACCCATACACGCACATGCAAAGAATATAATACATACTTAACATTCTCCCATTTGTTGTTTTATTTGCATCCAGTGGTCCAGGGGGTTATATAGTCAATAATCCAGGGCATAAATTACCATTGTTACTCTACACCAAGGAACTTTTCTATACAGGACTTTGTCAATGAATGTAGCGACATTCTTCAAAGTCTCTCAACACTCAGAGCGGCACCTTCTTTTTAGTCAACCATGTCTCACAAGGTGATCTTGCGAGACATCAATATGCTTTGATATTGAGATGATAGTGGGTTCTTTACTTAATGAATCCATTGCACTCGGTATCACGGTCAAATCTCCTTGGTACCAATGATGCGAACCTGATCTTTGTAACGATTGCTTCCTTGCTTGCATGAGTGTGTAATGTATTCAACTTCTATAGTTGAGGTGCCACTTCGGCTTATCTTTCTCAATCAATACGTTACTCCAAATAGTTTAAACATGTACCCACTTGTAGATCTTTTGCAACTCATATCTCTAATGGATCTACCATCCAAAAAGTCCATGTATGTCCACCACTCTTTTCAATCCCGGCCTTCCTTGGTAGCACAATCCATGGCCGAGGTGGTGCCGCGAAGAAGATGTTTTGAAGACCCTCTTTGCTGTTGTCCAATGCTCCTTCCACGGTTTTGACATATACCTACTCAAACTCTGCGCGTGATAATGAAATGTCTGGTCTAGTCTACGGATATTTGCATGCATCAAGGATCCACTATAGGAATAGGAAGCTTGACGAGTTTACTTCCATGCATATTAAACCTCTGCAATATATCGTTTCAACATATTTTCTTTGATTCAACTTGAGAGTTTCCTGTTTGAGCGATCTCTTTTAATCTCCATTCGAAGAATGAAGTTAGCGACCTTTGGAATCCTTCGTATTGTCAAATTTGGGGAGGAGTATTGATTTCACCTCATGATAACATCCATGTTATTTCTAACAACATGTCATCAACATACAACACTACATAAATGAAGTGATTACCAACACCTATGCGGAATATGCGATTGATCATCCACCGCTGCTAAATCCCAATCAAGGATTCTTAATATTGTAAACTTTTGTTCCCATCCTAAGGTGATTACTTCAGAGACCATTATAGTGACTTCTTTAGCTTCTGGACCATCTCTTTGTTTCAGCACCCACTATAAAACCCACGGTTGCTTCGTAGCCGTTTCTTCTTCCGGAGGTCCAATAGCGGAATGTTGTCTTTCCATCCATTTGTTCCACTTCAAGATCAAAAGCGGTGACAATAGATAAAAAATCTAATAGAAGTTAACCTAGAAACAAAAGAAAAAATCTCATAAAGTCAATTCCCTCTACCTGGACGGAATAACCTTTTGCTACTAACCGAAGAACTGTATTTCTCCACTTTACCTTTTGCGTTAAGCTTCTTCTTGAACAACCATTTCTTCAACTAGTTTTTCTTCCATGGAAGCTCAATTATATCCAGCCTCGGTATTCTTATCCAAATCCATTTCTTCAACCATGTGGCGCTTCTTCGAGTTTATCCCTCTGAATTCCTTTGCTTCTGGCGGAGTTTGGGATCATCATCAGTAATAGATAAAACAAAATTGGAATGGAAATCAGGTGGACTATACCTTTCTGGTTGCCTTCTATCTCAGCGATCTCCTCAATTATGGGAGGGTATGAGTTCTTCTTCTTCTTCTTACGCTACCTTACGCTTCCTCTGCTTCCTCTTCTTCAAATGATTCATATTTTGCATCCTCCAAATCAAGCTCTATTTTCGGAGTTCTAATCTTGCGTTGGTAGAATTCCTGTTTGGACACATCTTTTACCTCTCGAAAACAACATCTGGTAAACAATTTTCTTGGTTTTACGGGTTCCAAGCTTATAACCTTCACACCATCTTTATAACCAAATAAAGATACACTTTTCAACTTATTATCGGCTTACTCCTCTTTTCCTTTGGAACATGTACATAAACATGCAACAAACACTCTAAGATGTTGAAGAGAGTTTATTTCCATACCATACCATTGTGGGTTGTATCATCAATCTTTGATGAAGATTGATGGTTGACGGAGTAGCGTCTTTGTACTCAACTTTGCTTTGCCAATTCTTGTTCTAACTTGACACGCTAAAGCATGCTCCTTGCTTTTTCCATGGTGTCTGTTCATCCCTTTTGCAACTCCATTATGAGTCGTATGGAGTAGTCTTCTACCTCGCTATACCACACTTTTTACAGAAATCTTTGAATTCATTTCAAAATTCTACACCATTAAATGTTCTGATACCTTTATTTTCTTCTGCATCCGATTTTTCTACCCAGGCAAACTGTTTTAATTTATCAAATACCTCAGTTTCTTTCTAGAAAATAAATCCATGTGTTCCTTGAAAATCATCTATAGATGAAACATAATACCTGCAGTTTTACTAGGGGATGGAGCGAGGAGCAGTCCGAAGCATCGCGATGTATCAACTCTAAGATCCCTTGCTCTTGTAGCACCCGGATGGGAATCCTTGCATGATTACATTTACCATATGTGCAATTTTCCACGAAATCAAAATCGAGGTATGTCGGACATACCTTCAATCCTGCCTTCTGGAGTGTAATGTTCAGGAAGCCCTTTTCTCCAATACTTACAATCTTTGATGCCCTGGCAGGTCTTCGCTGCGGGACAATATTGGTCTTATCTCCTTCATTTTTTACGCTCGGGACAATTTGTTACACCGGTAGTATAAGTTCTTCCCACCCAACAACATGCGAGTTCTAGCGAACTCCCTCATTAACACCATTGCTCCTCGTACCATCTTGCAAGTGTCCTTTTCAAATATAGTTCTCACTCTGCGGTACCCAACGCTACTGAGATGAGGCTCACATTAGTTTTTGGAATGTGTAGAACCCAGGGGAGAGTTCTAATCCTTCCATCATTTAGCAACAACTTAACCCTTCCATCTTTCAACAACAATTTAACCCTTCCACATCCCATTATTCATATCCTAGGAATACATCTCCACCATTGTATTTTTCATATTAGAGAACCACTGCGAGAGTCATATGGTATGACTCACACGAGTCGATCAACCATACACCATGATGCATGGCGTACTTGTAGATGCTAGGTAAACGTCACCTCCTTCTTGTGTGGATGGTTTCACCTCCATATGGAAGAATTTCTCGGATCCTTTGGTTTTCAACCTTCTCTTAGACCTGCAATCTTTCTTATAATGCCTGTTTGCACCACACTTCCGGCATTTCCTCAAATATTTTCACGGGGACTAGATCTACACCGTAGATTTTTAGTCTCTCCATCGAGGCTTAACGGGGTTCCTCTCTTGAGACCCTCTTACAGAATAAAGCATCACATTATTTAGCTGACCATCCATGCTTTTAAGCCTCATTTCTTCAGATAACAACGATGCAACAACATCCTCATATTTCAATGTGGGTTGAGTGAATTTTACCTATTGCTACGGCCATATTATCCAAAGAGTGCAATGAAGTGCAAAAGTAATACACTTATCTTCTTACGCAATCGTAATGGATCAAGTTGACTTACCAAATTATTAAAGGCATTTAGATGTTACATCCTTGATCTCCATCTTCCATCCTAAGATGATGCAGCTTCTTTCAAAGAAACATAACTTACATTTACAGGACTTTGATTGATATGACTCCTAACTTTATCCCATAGTTCCTTGGTAGATTCTCGAGACGTTCAACAACCACTTGCCCGAATCTGCGAGGCCGAGGAGTCAAATGTTACTCCTTGCCCTTGTCCAACTTGTCCCAATCTTCGTTCGACATGCCGATGGCGGGTGTTAGTAGTTTAATGGACTGGTAGGAGGTGTCTGTTATGTGCTTGTAGATGGTGTACCCGGAGGCTGTGTACCAGGATCCACGGTCCATTCTTCTTGTCACCACAAGGAGGTTACTCATCCTTGAGCCTTCCACGCGGCTCAAGTTATCGATGAACTTCTCTATCTTGATTCTAGTGATCTCACCATTCCTTTTAATTTACTCAAATCTCCTCTACAAAATCTCCCACTAAACCGAGGGTTTATCACAGGACCAAGATAAACTTGATCTATCAGAACCGAGCCAAACCCTCAGCAAAAAAAGTCCCTCTAAATAGCGATGCTCTGATACCATGTAATTTTAAACTGCGAAATTAAGCAATTACATATATATTCTTAAGCAATCTGAGGAAATTAATCAATGGCTCATGCTGCGAGGAATACGAGATCTTTATGTCCGGAAATATCAGCCGGGAAAACCTTTCTTTTCATTATATGCAATTTCACCATTCATGTACAATACTCATACAATTTTTTTAGGTTCACCATTCGCCATACAATATATACAATGTTTTTAGGTATTCTGTAGATACCAAAACCCTAATCCCTTAATCCGGGATTAATTTACAAATCAGCTAAAAATAGCAAAATCCGCTAAAAATAGCAAAAACCGCCCCCAAAAAAAAAAATTTCGGGGCGTTGCCCCGAACGCTGCGCGTACTCGCTTGCCTATTTTGTACGGACCGTCAGACGCAATTGTCGTATCTGACGCACCCACACACACACATGCAAAGAATATAACACATCCCCAACACCGGCTAAGTCTATTTTGGTCAGTGTTCTGAATAATTTTTCTTTCTTTGATATGGCTTGTTCACATGATTGGACAATGAGATGCAGGTTCTTCAATTTCTCTTTCCAGCATGCATTTAATTGAGTGATCCGATTTTTGGAGGGAATATCTTCTTGTCTTCTTCTCATTTCTGTCATGTTGTTGACATGGGTGCCAAAAGGGATGTCCGTATCTAAATAAAAACGTTCTTCATTTTTTAAATCCGACTGCAAATGTTCGTGCAAACTATGTGCCCTTGTTCCAAGGGAAGCCATACTTTATGATGTTTCCCATGCCTCAGTAATCAGTTCCATTCTTTTCTTGATATTCTTCTCCACATATCATCTACACGATGCGAGGAGGCTGAACGATCCTTTTAACTTGGCTGTAGGGGTGGCAAGTGTTAATATCTAACTTTTTTTTTTTGAGTGAGTATCCCTAGTCCAGGTCCTCCCCTTTTTCATGATTTTATATCAAAAACTCTATTTTTACCTCTTGGTTTGGAAGATTATTTTTCATTTTTTATTGCATTTTTAAATGATTTTTAATTTTTTTAAAGATTAGGATTTGATATGATAATATATTGTCACATCACTTGTCATTTCATTATTTTAATTTTCAAATTTTGCCAAGTCAAAAAAAGCACTGCAGAAATAACGCTATTCCCGCAGCGTCAGGAACAATCATGGTTTTTCATGTGCCATCCTATCCTGATCGTGTCCTAAATTTTCAAATCATGATTAGAAGATCTGCCTACTTCTTTATGATCTATTTCAGGTTGCTATTTTTTTTATAACAAATATATATGAGGGATTGAGTTGTACCTGCCATACCTGCATCAAATCAAACATGTTTGAATATCATTATCATAACCACCACCTTCTATTTTAGTGTGTCGGCTATTTTGTGCAGAGATCAAATTGAAGGAAGAAGTGATTCTTAGTTCTTAACAACCCACAAGAGCTGAGAATTCAAATCACCAATCCTCGTAGATCTTTTTACATGACCATATCATCAACATGACACCAAAGAAGAGCAACCAGATTATCAGATTGGAACTTGAGGGAACAAAATTACTCGAAGCATACCCTCAAATGGCACAAAGGTTTAAAGATGTGGGTTGGTTTGACTTTTTCACAACCTTCTAGAGGCACGATGAACATATTTCAATGGTTTTCACACATAATTTTGATGGCTTTGAAGATATAGTTGGAAAATTACTGATGCTGGTGACTGAACATTCAATGTATAAAGCCTGTAGATTGCCAGTTGGCGGGGAAAGGTGGTGGAAGAGGAAGAATGTGGTTATGGATTTTGTGAATCAATTTTTAATCCCAGAAAAACAAAACCCTAACTGGAAAAAGGGAATACCGCATAGCTGGGTAAAGAAGGAATGGCATACCGCTTTCTTGCTCATCCACAAGTATATCACGTGTGAGGGAATGTTTTCATTGGTTTATCTTTACCATATCAGACTGCTAATTCACATTAATGGTGATTATCCTCTTAATTTACCCTACTTTCTACTTAAGATTTTATCTAAAATGTCCAAGAGAGTGCAGTCTCATCCTACTACAACTAAAGGTAGTCTCTTTCACCAAGGTTTTATTAAGACACTGGTAATATCCTCTTTAAATGAAGTCCAGAGACCTTGGGATTGGCTAATCCACTCTTTAAGAAATGATTTACAATCAACTAAATCAAAAAATTCCAAAAGGAATAAATCATCCCAACAGAAATAGACTGGTAAAGCCACCGAGTTCCTAATTAAAGAAGAATCACCTGCAACAAGAGTAACTCGGGCTAGCAAGAGGAAGTTGTGAACTCAACAAACCATCAGAGATTTTACTATAGGTAAAGAGCATGAGGAATCTCCCACTATCCGAGGTAATAAATTTAAACCAGATGAAGATATTGACATATTTATTAATCCAGAGATAAAGATGGAAATTGATGAGGATGAGGATTATACTATGAACCGAGTTTAGTCCCTAGTCAAGTAGAAACAAAAATCTACAAGTAAGAAAAATGCAAAAGGCAAAAAAAAAAGCAAAAAGATAACACATGTGCCTAAGTGCCCAAGGAGAATCTCATATTTATAGAGGATAATTCAGAAGATTCCAAGATAGGCATCGAAAAAACAGGTAGAGACACCTTCTTTTTACAAGACTGAGAAAGAATTTGAAAACTCGAGGAAGATACAAGAAAAGAGAAAACATGTTGCTCAATACTCTAGGAGACCTGTGAAAAGAGAAACCAAAAAATCAAATTCAATATCTGAATCTGTGTTTAAAGGTATAGATGTAGTTTATGATGACATAGATGATCTTTTTGCAGAACCAAAAAAGCTACAGGAAATACTATGTTTTACTTGTTTTAGTCTTTATCCTCAAGAGAGGTTTCAGAACAACTGAAGATGAATTCGTTGAAACCAAAAGACATTTTTGTTGGGAACATTCCCCTTTAGAAAAAACTCTCTTGGTTTTTACACAACTATCACATTTTAATAGATTCAAATTTATCTTTGAGGCCTATTTTCCAGAGATTTCATAATAAATAATTTCCTGTTTTAGTCACTAATTTTGGGGGAGGTTGTAGAACAAATGGAGATGAATTTTTGGAAACCAAAAGAGGCTTTTTTTTGGAACTAGACCCTTCACAAAAACCTCTCTCAGGTTTTACACAAATATCACCATTTGGGATATACGAAAATATTGTTGGACCCTATTTTTCAATAATTTAGCAGATTTATTTTCTTAAAAAATCTCATGGACAACAGTTGACAAGCCATTTATTCTATTGCAATGCATTTGATTTATTGATCTTAAGTAACATAGTGAAAAATTTGTTGTTTTTGTTTATTATTAAGTTTTCCTTCAAGTACATGTTCTTGTTTCTCAATGATATTTTTAAATAAGAAATCTATATGGGGTCTACAAATTGAATACTCTCATATATTTCCTTCTTTATTTACCTTATTTTTTTTATCTATTGATGTGACTACCATTTACTAAATCAGTGGGATGTTTTCTTGTTTTGCATTTGAGTTATGTGTTTATTTTGAATCCTTGAACCAACTTTCACCCATTTTCTAAAAACCTATTCAAAAAACCCTTAAAAATACCCTTGCGATAACCTGATGATGCCATAGCTTTCCCTCTCACAGTCAAGTGAAAATTTAGGGACTAACATCTTTTGGTGCCGTTGTCGGGGATGGAGGAATGAAGAATTTATCCTTAGGAGAATGAAAACGATCAATTATAGCTCTTGATGGTGAATAAGAGTTGGACATTTTTTATGACTGTATCATTCACCTGGAGACTCCATGAAGGAAGAATCCATTGGCAACTCCACTGATCCGAGATGTCAAAGGCTATGGAATCCATTTTGGCTCGTAGGTTTGCTCCATTTGATTTCTATGGTATTCATGGCTTTCCAAATGTTGTGCCTACTATGCATGAATGGGGAGACTACCTTCCGAGGTTCAGAGGAGATGATCATGATCATCTTGCACAACAATTGATTGATTTTCATCAATACATGGATCAGCTTGATATTCATCATGAATATGTATTGTTGAAGATGTTTATGTTCTCCTTGGAAAGAGAGATGAGACAATGGTGCCGATCTCTTCCTGTTTCCAGTGTTTCATCATTAAATGATTTCCATGCTACTTTTCATTCATTTTGTAAGAGGACGTATCCTGTCAAATGCCTCTTGAATGATTTTTGTGACCAATTTAAACCTCTTAGATTTTTATTTTTTTCAGCAGGGATTTAGTGATGAGATTAGTGAGGATAGTTTGGAATGTTCTCATAATGCTCCTAACAGTTTTGATGGCCATTCAAATGGGTCTCTTCATGAAGATTTGCTACTGGAAATATTTGTGAAGTCCAGTATTTTAGTGAGGAAATTATTGAAGATTATATTAATGATGAACAATTTTTTTTATCATTGCCAGTTGAAATCAATCAAAAGTCTCTATCCTTTCATGATGAATAAGATTTGATCATTCATGAAACTTTCTCTCATTCTTCTTTTCAAGGAGAAGTTTTTCAAGATGTTGTTGATGATAGTGTCATGGATAGTATGACAACAAATTTATTGGATTGTCATAATGAAATTTTTGTTCCAAAAGACTAGGTTGTTCATTTGTGTTCTTTCTTTGAAGAGCATAATGAAACAAAATTTTGTGAATTTCAAAATTCAGAAATTTTTTATAGTCAACCTGTATATGATGAATATGAAAATGGAGAAGAGTAGAATTTCACATCAGCAATCATTGATCTGTGCAACAATGAGCCTGTTTTTGATGAGTATGAATCTGATGTTGGAGAAATAGATGAAAGAAATCAACCTACTCAAGATGTTGTTGTTCACTATAATAAAACAAGTGATGTTCATGTGTTGTTTCAAGGAAATCAAGTGGATTATGGTCTCCCAAATACAACAAAAATGTTAGGGGAGTAGTTTGGGTTTTTTCATCAGCTGGAATTTTTTCATATTATATATGATCCAATAGTTGTCTACATGGAGCCAGTGTTTCCATAGGTTCAAAATTTTGCAACATTCAGAATTAAAGCAAATTGCAGCTGTAAGTATGGGTTGCCCATTCATTTTTTACTACAAACATCTCAGTTTTTATACATTTTCTTATTTACTTCCAAGGAAGAAGACCATCTTGTCAGTCAAATGCTTTCATCACTGCATTGGAAGTTTGATGTGACCTGATAAAGGAACTGATTAATTAGTTGTGTAGGTGTTGTACATAAATAAGATTTATTTTTGAGCATGTTGGTTTCAGTTTGAAGATCAAATTACAATATGAGAGTAGTGTCAAGTTTTCAGTATGAAATAATAAGGACTCCATAGCCCAATGGAAAGACTACTTGCAGTTTTGTGGTTGTTATTTTTTAGCTCAAATAAAGACTCCATATAACCAATGGAATTGTTTCTTTATAGTTTGTGGTTTTCAATAAAGGATGACAAAACAGGGAAATAAAGAGAATTAGAAGGATATGAAGGCATTGGTCAATAGTTCTTAAAACTTCATAATGAAACTTTACCCCCAGAAGGAGCCAGTATTAGTCTCTAACCTTGTTTTTGATTGAGTGAGTATCCCTAGTCCCCGCTCTCTCCTTTTTCAAGATTTTCTATCAAAAACTCTATTTTTACCTCTTGGCTTGGAAGATTAATTTTCAATTTTTATTGCAATTTTAAATGATTTTTAGTGATTTTAAAGATTAGGATTTGATATGATAATATTTTGTCGCATCACTTGTCGTTTCATTATTTGAATTTTCAATTTTTGCCAAGCTAGAAAAAGTGTTATTCCCGCAGCGTCGGGAATAATCATGGTTTTGTATGTGCCATCCTGCCTAGATCGTGTCCCAACTTTTCAAATCATGATTAGAAGATTTGTGTATTTCTTTATGATCTATTTTGGGTTGCTATTTTTTTTATAACAACTACATATGAGGGATTGGGTTGTACCAGCCATACCTACATCAAATCAAACATGTTTGAATATCATTAACATAACCATCACCTTCTATTTTAGTGTGTTAACTATTTTGTGCATAGATCAAATTGAAGGAACAAGTGATTCTTAGTTCTTAACAACCCATGGGAAATAAGAATTCAAATTACCAATCCTCGCAGATCTGTTTACAGGACTATATCAGCAACATGGGACCAAAGAAGAGCGGCCAAATTATCAGTCTGGAACCCAAGGGCACGAAATTACTCAAAGCATACCCTCAAATGGCATAGAGTTTTAAAGATGTGGGTTGGTTTGACTTTTTCACAACCCTCCAGGGGCACTATGAACAAATTTCAATGTTTTTTGCACCGAATTTTGATGGCTTTGAAGCTATAGTTGGAAAATTACTGATGCTAGTCACTGAACATTCAATTGCTAAATCTTGTAGATTTCTAGTTGGCGGGGAAAGGTGGTGGAAGAAGGAGAATATGGTTATGGAATTTCTGAATGAATTTTTAATCCCAGAAAAATAAAACCCTAACTAGAAAAAGGGAATACCACATAGCTGGGTAAATAAGGAATGGCATACCGCTTTGTTGATCATCCACATGCATATCAAGTGTTAGGGAAGGTTTTCATTGGTTTATATTTACCATATCAGACTGCTAATTCACATTAATGGCGATTATCATCTTAATGTACCCTACTTTCTACTTAAGAGCTTATCTAAAATGTCCAAGAGAGTGCAGTCTCATCCTGCTACAACTAAAGGTAGTCTCTTTCACCAGGGTTTAATTAAGACACTGGTAATATCCTCTTTAAATGAAGTCTAGAGACCCTGGGATTGGCTAATCCAATCTTTAAGAAACGATTTATAATCAGCTAAATCAAAAAATTCCAAAAGGAATAAATCAGCCCAACAAAAACAGACTGGTAAAGCCACTGAGTTCCTAATTAAAGAATAATCACCTACAACAAGGGTAACTCGGTCTAGCAAGGGGAAGTTGCAAACTCAACAAACCATTGGAGATTCTCCTATAGGTAAAGAGCATGAGGAAGCTACCACTAGTTGATCTAAGAAATTTAAACCAGATGAAGATATTGATATACTTATTAATCCAGAGATAAATATGGAAATTGATGAGGATGAAGATTATACTATGAACCCAGTTCAGTCCCCAGTCAAGCAGAAACATAAATCTACAAGTAAGAAAAATTCAAAAGGCAAAAAACAAAGCAAAAAACTAACACATGTTCTTAAGAGGATAATTCAGAAGATTCCAAGACAAGATCGAAAAAACAGGCAAAGACACATTTTTTGCACAAGACTGAGAAAGAATCTGAAAACTTGTGGAAGAAAAAAAAAAAGAGAAAACATGTTTCTCAATACTCCAGGAGACCTGTGACAAGAGAAACCACAAAATCAAATTCAATATCTGAATCTGTGTTTAAAGGTACAAATGTAGTTTATGATGACATAGATGATCTTTTTGCCTAACCAGAAAAGCTACAGGAAACACTCTGTTTTTTACCTGTTTCAGTCTTTATCCTCAAGAGAGGTTTCAGAACAGCTGGAGATAAATTCGTTGAAACCAAAAGATATTTTTGTTGGAAAAAATTCCCCTTCACAAAAACCTCTATCTGTTTTTACACAACTATCTCATTTTAGGAGATTCAAATTTATCTTTGAGGCCTATTGTTTTGATATTTCACAATAAATAATTTCCTGTTTTAGTCAATGATTTTGGGAGAGGTTGCAAAACATATGGAGATGAATTTTTGGAAACAAAAGGAGGTTTTTGTTGAGAACATTCCCCTTAACAAAAATGTCTCTCAGTTTTTACACATCTATCACATTTTAAGATATTCAAATTTATCTTTGAGGCCTATTTTTTCAGATATTTCACAATAAATAATTTCCTTCTTTATTTCACAATAAATAATTTCATATATTTCTTTCTTTCTTTATCTTATTTTTTGATCTATTGATGTGACTACCATTTACTAAATCAATGGGATGTTTTCTTGTTTTACATTTGAGTTATGTGTTTATTTTGAATCCTTGAATGAGCTTTCAACCATTTTCTAAAAACCTATTCAGAAACCCTTAAAAATACCATTGCAATAACTTGATGATTCCCTAGCTTTCCCTCTCATAGTCAAGTGCAACTTTAGGGACTAACAATAGGCATGGCTATTGCTAGAGGACTGGAAAGCAATGTCATAGGAATCAAGCTTCCTCCAATTCCTTGACTTGGTCCTTCAGTTTGGCATTCTTGGCCTCAATGCCTCTAATGGAATCTTCAAGAGAATCTCCAGTTGCTCTATGAAGTCAAGAGATTTGGGATGACCGCATGTTCCCAAGTTTAATCTCTGAACGATATTTCCTTTTCTTATTTTTTACATCTCTCTTTTCAATAATTTAATTTTTAGACTCCCTGTAAAAAACAACGCTTTGGAATACGAAGGATTCATCTTCGTCAAAAATTTCGGTCTTATATATATCCATTGGGGGACTATGTTGGATTTCATCTCCAAGCTAATAAAGGTTGCAAAATACACTATCTAGATCAGTCTCAAGTTCCATGTTCTCACTCTCAATTTCGGGCTCTTCCGCCTACCCTACAATTTTTTTTCCCTTCTTCTTCATGGGAAGCTTGTGAGAACTATCAATTTTAGCGCGAGGAGGATTGTTATCTCCTCCTCCATTTAAATAATTCTGGGTTGCTTTCTTACTGGGTTGGGTTGTTGGAGCGATGCTCTGGGATGTCGTACTTTTGGGAGTGGTGTTTGGGGATTGAATACTCTTCTCACCGGGGCCTTTTCCCTGTTTCTTGTACAATTAAGTGGTGCTTTGAAATGTGTCTAGGTCACCGACATCAGAAGCAGGAGTGTTGTTGTCAGTGTCTCTTTTTTATCTCATGTGTCTTTGGAAAAAAGAATTTTTGAGGCCAACTGCAAGTAAATGTTCTAAAAAAAATCCATTAGGGTCGAACCCTCTTAGCCTTTTAGCTTATCTTAGGTTCAAGTTATTGAAATGGGCTACGAATTTATCAATTTTGTTGACATTTCTCAACACGAAGTCCATGACTTTCCAAGGCAAAGGAATGAATTGTTTTTTTCTCTTCTCATGGAATAGATGCAACTAGTAGTTGTATTGCCTTGCTATTTATGTAACAAACATTTGTTCCATAACGTGACATGGAAGGAGAGTAGGTTTTCCTTGTAGCCAAAAATCCTTATCACACTGCAATTCTCCATTTTTTCAAGTGCCCCCTTCCTGTTCAAAAACTTGGTTGCCTGGTCAGATATGTGGGGAGCATCCTTTCCTAATAATAAAACTTTGAAAACGTAGGCAAAGTTATTAAAAACCTCATAAAAACAGTGGGAGGCCTTGTGCCTCCACAAGGCCTAGTACCAGAAGGTTACTGGGTCGAATTCCTAGTTTACCTTCTTGGAGAGACTCAATTTTTGAAATAGACAGCAATGCGCTATCGCGAAAACCAAGTAGGATGACATATAGAATTTATTCTCCTTTTTGAAGCATGACAATTGGGAACAAATTTCAAGGGAAATTAGCTTCCCCTAATAAAAAATGGCTTGTTTATTAACTGTGAAATACAAAATATAAAGAACCATGCATGAAATAGTTGTTGTGGATTCCTGTCCCATTATTCTTGTAAACAACCAGGCAATTTCCCGTAATGGATTTCTAAATGAACTAACCTGCAAGATTGTGATATCTTCATGAACTATCATCGGGTCTTCCAGGAACTCGGGAAAGAGGTCCAACCCGTTATTATGCTTTCTTAGGAATTTCTTGGACTCTTCTCCTTTGCACGTCAATGTTGGCTCCGACAATCTTAACATCTAGTGGAAGACCTGAGGTTATAAAGAAACGAGAGAGTGGTTCCGCAGTGGAATAATTCTTTGGCCTGAAATATATTTATCGGTGCACCAAGAGACCGGCTCCTTACAGTAAAAAAATTTAGGGACACAACCTGCATGAGCAATTCCATAGGTCCAAATTATTTCATTCTGGGTAGAAGGGGATGAGTAGTAAGAATATGCCCTGGACCAATGGAAGTTCTGGTCCTCGTGCCCAAAGATGTTCATTGTATCTCCACATAATTGCTGTCGATATGGCGCCATAAGTTTATGAGACCATCTGTTTTCTCCAGACGATGCTTGAAATGAACAGTTGGAGGGGATAATATAACCCTCCACAAATGTTGGTTCAATGCGTGTGAATGGGAAATCTCCTCGAGCCTTTCACTCATTAATGACAATCTCTATGGGTGCTGCATGATGAGCTGTTAGGAGTACAACTTACTTATTGCATACTTAGAAGTGCAAAGGTGGTGGGTACGACGAAGAGAAATTAAGGATTGGAGGTTTTGTGAATGCGCCAACCTGACGACGCATGAACAAGATTCCATGATGTTTGAAATTAGCACTCAGAAGGGATAATATAACCCTCCACAAATGACAATTTATACAATTGCTACATGATGAGGTGTTACCATTAAAGCTTACTAATTGCATATTTAGAAATAAGACCTTACATATA
>SNQJ01S0093366.1:41749-52125 GCA_010110895.2 Picea sitchensis
GTTTATAAACATTTTATTATTATAAACAAGTGAAAAGGTGACGAGGATGGGGAAGAGTAAGTAAGGAATGACCATGTATGAAAATCGGTCGGACCGGTTTCAAAATAGGGTTACAGGGGATTCTCAGGAGAGGTGAGGGCCCAACGGTCAAATTGTATGTCTCATAAATTTTGACTGCAAAACGTGTAAAATGGAAGAGGGAATGATGGGGCAGTCCAATGGCTGATTTGTATATTTGAGGGAATTTTGGGTGTTGTTTGTAGGTCACAGAACATTGGAAGGGAAATCTTGAGCCTGCCTATCCAGGAACCCACAATCGAAAAAGTGGCTAAGTATGGAATAGGGAAACAATGCAAAATGACCACTTTTTCCTCATTCCATACTTCTTTTCATCATCAGAGTTCTAGTCCTTTTTCTGATGGGGACACTTAGATGTAAAATGACCTATCTTACCACAGTTAAAACATTTGAAGGGAAGCTTGCCTTGATATTTTCCTGATCCTTTCTTTAACCTTCTCACAAATTTTGCCTCAATATCATCTAAATCTGAATCAGATGAAGATACGAATACTTCGACTGACACAAATCAACAGAAATAAGCAAAATCACCTCTCAGAATTGTTAGAAAGAATCATCCTGAAAATCAGATAATTAGGGATATAAATAAAGGAGTTCAGACAAGAAGGAAATTGAAAAGAAGTATGGAATGAGGAAAAAGTGGCGCAATCTTGAATCCACCAGCCTGGGAACCCGCGATCGAAAAAGTGGCTAAGTATGGAATGAGGAAACCGTCGATCAGAGTCGTGGTATAGAAGCATGAGTATAAATGTGAACCTGTGAGTCTGCCAACTTGTGCACCTAGACATTTTCATAAAGACGACTAAGCAAAGCAACCAGAAAGCAAAAGTACATGATTAAAACAAAGGGGAATTTGGTTAAGTATAGAAGAGGGAAAAAAAGGGATAATAGAAAGTGGAAAAATATAAATGGGGAGGGAAATGTTTGGAAGCGAGAAGTCTCAACAAAGGCCCATTGTTTCCAAATCATCATTTTCTATTCCAATATTATATTCCCCCACCTGTTTTGTGTGTTTGATTTACTATCAAATTTGGTATGCATTTTTGAAGATTGTACTTCAACCCCCTCTACTGTGGAATATAAGAATTCATCTTCTTGTCCAACTAATTTGTTTATTTCAATGTAGCAACGCTGAAAATACAATGGACATGAAGGTAAGTTGGTATGTAGAAATACATGTAAAAAAAATAAATACAACTCTATTTATTTCAATGTAGAAACAAAGAGAATACATTTCACGTGAGGATAAGTTACTATGCAGAAAGATACGTAGTATCTGCATACAGTAAATTAGGTGCAAAGCAGTAGAAAAAGTAGAACAAATATACAAACAATAAATGAAATACTAAACAATGGAATATGAAATAAGAGTAGAAGCATAGACCTTTGTATATCCTCTTCTACATTTGAAGCAAAGAGTCCATCGTCTTCTCCAGTTATTTTGTTTGTTTAAATGTAGCAATGCACGAAAAAATACAATGGAAATGAAGGTAAGTTGGTATGCAGGAAGACATGTAAAAAAATAAACAGAGTTTGATTTATTTCAATGTAGCGGCACAAAGAATACAAAGGACATGAAGATAAGTTATTATGTAGGAAGATACACAATATCTACATACAATAAATTAGGTGAACACATATACAGGCAATAAATGAAATACAAAACAATGGAATATGAAATAACAATACAAGCATACACCTTTATATCTCCTCTTCTACATTTGCGCTAAAGACTCCTTTGTCTTCTCCAGTCATTTTGTTTGTTTCAATGTGGGAACACACAAATTACAATGAACATGAATGGAAGCTGGTATGTAGGGAAGAACAAGTAATATGTATATACAGTAAATGTGAATCAAAGGAATAGAATAAAATATAGTTAGAAACATGAACCTTTGCTTTTCTTGATCCATGGTTGTAATTATATAGAGTTTTTCTTGTCCAAAATATATTACAAGCCATAAAATATTAAGAAAATGCATGGCCATAGCTGAATGATTTTGGTTTTGTGCAACAAAGTATCCATATATGCTTTGAGATAGGGAAATATAATTTTGCAATATCTTTGATGTACATCTCATATTTCAAGTACAAGACAAATTGTATTGTGGTCAGACCAGTCTGTGTACATGATAAAGAGGTTGTATTGTGATATGGGCATAATTCACCATATATGGTTAATAAGTGTGTTTTGCACATGTTTTATCTTAACAAAAAGACAACGGAAAATGTAATTGCACATGTAGTTGTCCAATTATTTGTTATGCCACTAATTTGTAGCATGTCAACACTGAAGTATCCTAGAATGATAATGGTTTGGTCCAAATGTAAATGGTTTGATGCATTTGAGAACACATTCATTATGTTAGCAATGTTGCATGGCAAGAAACATAGAAACTGAATATTCCAATTTGCAATCCCCAAAACACCACTCTTGCTAGCACCATCTCAGTATCCCTTTCTTCTACAAGAACATTTTTCAAAGGAATGTAGGTATGGTTCAGAGTTAGGAGAAAAAAATGGAGAAAAATTTAAGAGCAGGATAGGCGGGAATGAGATAGGCATTAGATATCGACTTCGCCACACATGAAAAATGATAGAACTGTGGGTCCACTTGCGGGCACAGGACCTAAACACTACAAAGTGAAAAAAAACATCTCCAACTGTCGATGCATGAATCCAACCTTGCAAATCTGAAGAAAACAATAGAAAACAACAAGCAAAAAACTAGCGAGGAAGCACGAACATGCCCAATTGCAGCCGCATGACCTCAAACTCGCAAACTTGAACCAAAAAAAAAAAAGAAACAACTGATGAACCAACGAACCAACAAACAAGCAACAACCGACGAACCAATGAACCAATGAACCAATGAACAAGCAACAACCACTGAACTAGTAAACACCATATGTATCTCCAATGAGTACCAAATTGCATCCCAAGCATAGAAGGAACCTGAAATATATGACGACCATGCGAGTAAAAAAAAATAAACATTCTTACTTGCAAAGTGCAAACAATAAACAATAAAGAAAAAATACAAATGAAATTATGGCATCGAAACTTACTCTGCAACGATGAACGACAGAAGCACATGTCAAATTGTGGGTGCATGAATTGGACCCCGCAAAGTAAAAAAAAACTCCAACTACGAATGCAGGACCCCAACCCTGCAAAGTTGAAAAAAACAAAAGAAAGCAACAAGAACCAATAGGTCCAATTGCAAGTGAAGGTCCTCAACCTTGCAAACTTTAACCAAACAACAACAAGCAACAACCGACGAACCAACGGATAAGAAGCACCCACCGAACCAGTAAACAATGTATGTATCTTCAACGATGACCAAATTGCATTCCAAGCATAGAAGAAGTATGAAACATACAATGGCTATGCAACTAGCGGTGGACAACAATATTGTCCAAATTCACAACATTGTATGGAAAAATTCGAGGAAAAATGTACTGTGAGAAGCCTATTTAGGTAAACATTTAAGGTTGTCAGGCTATTTAAGGGCCTCACGGTATGCAAACATTTAAGTTGTCATGTCTGTTTAAGGAACTCACGCTATGTAAACATTTAAGTTGTCATGCCTATTCAAGTACCTCAAAAAGAGTGCCAATCCTCTAAACCTTCGGTATGTAAACATTTCAATACAAATATAAATATTAAAAACATTAAAAAACAACGTCGATGCATAGAACTTTTGGTATGTAAACATTTCATTAAAAATGTAATAAAAATTAAAAAAGAGCATCTAACCTCAAAACTTTGGATATCTAAACATTTACAACATTAGGAACAACGAAGCTGGCAATAAGACCTCTAATATATTATGCAATGAGACGATGACATATAAGGTTTTTTTTATTATATAAAAATAATGTTTTTACTTCTATAGTTCGAGCAATATAGATGATGCGAAAATTTATAGTCAAAGGACATATTAATATGAAGTCAACGAATTATTGATTGCTATAGTCCCTCTATGCCTTTGGGAAGGACTAATAACTAGTGTGAAGTAAGTGTAGAAGGACCACCTATAAATATAATTTCCGTAGTTTTTATTTAGACATTATACGTATTATAAGAGTAGGGTTGCTATAAGCTATAGATTTTAGGGGGACAACCATATTGAGTTTATATAAAAGTAACACCCAATTTTTCAACTTGTTGAATTTTTTTTTCCATATAAATAAATATTACAACTAATGAAAGAACTTTGTGTTTGAATGTGTATAGGTTTAAGTGTTAAGCCTAAGTGTTACTGAAAACATGGAAAGATATGATGTTTACAAGGTGTCTAAGATGTTAGATTAGGTGATGTGAAATAAATTCCTAACTTTAATTGAGAAGTCCTACTATTTTTTTAGGAAGCATGTTTTGTTGGATGTTTCAAGGCACACATGGGAAGATGATATTTCGCACAAAATTTGTACATCTTGGATTGTAAATGTATACATGTTTATAAACAAAATTTCTCTCAAAAAAGGATTGCCTCTAATTTTTCAAAATCTCTATTGCTTTGAAATATTAAATTGTATCTCTATTTTAAGATTTTTTTTTTATCATTATGTTAATTGTATGTGTAGGAAGAATTGAAGCATTGTATACAATTTTTTTTTATGTCTTGGATAAGAGATAGTTGTAGCAGCTCAAAAGAAATTATCTCACCTTAGTTCAAAAATTTAGCATCCAACATATATGTGATTTATGAAGACATATTGAATTCCCTACTCCTTGTGTTGCTTGTATATATTTGATAAATTTGAAGATGGCATTGCCTCAAGATAATTACTTTGAAATATTAAATTGTAGTTTTGTTTTAAGAAACTTTGTGCTTAACAAAATTTCATCATTATGTTCATTACATTAACATTTTTTTAATATCGATGTACACTTTTTTGTTTTCCGGAGGTGGTAAAGTGAAAGTGTTAGATCCATATGACAGTGTTGTTGCCCATGTCTGATGAATTCACTCACTTTCGATAAACCATGGAGTGAAATTGAGTTGTGAAGATGGTAACATCAATATTATTAAGGTCACAAGTAACATCCCCTTCCATATGAAGATAAACTAGATGGATGCAAATGCTTGAAATATAAGGAAGGACGTTTCATTTAGTGGCCTTTCAAGTATATGGAAAAGTTGTTGATGATTTTCATGTACTTGTCTAGTTGGAGATTGCAACCCTTGATGTTGTTGAGTGTATGGAAGAAACTTTTATCATGTACTAGTGGATAAGTTGGAAGCTCAATACTATACTTGACTTTACACACACAACTTTTTTAGATTATATATGTTTGAGCTTGATTTTATGCATATAATGTTTAATGTGAATTTACATGTTCATAATTTAATCTCTTTTTTATTCACATGATTCACATGTATAATAATTTTTTTAATTGTTTAAGTATAAAATTTTAGGCGTTGTCTAACTGTTCTACGTTTTGGCCCTTTTTCGCTGGAATCCGACGACATCAATATGCATGAAATCACAACTTTTTGTTATTCAAATTGAATTTTGAATGCAAAAATAGATTCAACGTGTTGGAAAACCCACGAGGCACTCAGATTATACAAAATTAACCACTCAAATATGCAGATCCAACAATTTATCATTGGATTTCGGTCAAATTTAAACAGAAAATATCCCTGGAAAAGTACCAAAACATAGAACAATTAGACTACAACTATAATTTTATATATTTGTTTAATTTATATTTGATCAACGTCAATATTCTACAGTGACATTGTATAAAACCAAAAATAAATATAATGATTATGAACTACTAAATTAACAATAAATATAATAGTTATGAATAACCAAACTAATAATAAAATATATAGCAATAATAATTATATATACTACTATTAATCTAATCTTGTTATCAAGGACTAGGATTGTACTACTAATATTGTGCTTTATAACTAGACTAAATATATTATAAAATGACAACAATTAATGTCTTATTAAATTAGTAAATATACTGCAAAATCACATAATTAATGACTTATTAAACTAAAAAATATACTATTAAATGATAACAATTAATGTAATGTCCCTAATACAAACCCTTTGTAATTGTACATATAGGCTCGTGAGCCATTGGTACCAATTGTAAATGTAATTGTACATATAGGTTGGTGAGTTGTTGGCATTAAGTTTTGGTATTGCGCGGACTCGAGTAGTGCATAGAGAATTGCTATCAAAGATAGGGTGCACACATTTTATAGTGTTATGCACACCTCGGTAAGTGCATGTGGTTTCACATCAAAGAAAGGGTGTGCACATTTCACTGTGTTGCGCACACAAGAATGACTTGGGAGTGTGCACCAAGCCTAGTTATATATATGTATATATGATTCTATATGTATTGAGGCCAGAGAGCCTGTGTGATTATAAGGTTGGTGAGTCGGGACGCAGATATGATAGTGCGCCTATCCATGTAAAGCGTAATCATACTCAACCATTAATAATATTACATCGATGCGTGTAGACAAACTAACATGAAAAGAGACGGGAGGCTAACTCCACCAGAAAAGGGAAAAAGGGGGTGGGACTTAAGTCCTAGGGAATATTTTATAATATTTCTGGAAAAGTGTTGTTGGACAACTGAGAGGGGGGTGGGGTGAATCAGTTGTTACTGAGCTTAAACAATTATGCTTATTTTAAACTCTTTACACAACATTTAATGATAATCACAATAATGTAGGGAAGTTAGCAATAGAAAATTCAACATCAGCCACACATATGAGATACACAGAGACAGATATTTCCTGAGGAAATCCATATAGGGTAAAAACCTCTTCTTCTTTATATGATAAGTAATCTTTACATTATTTACATTATCATACATATGAGCACACACTCATAATGAGACTACAACCTCTTTTTTGCAAGCTGCTACTTGCTGAGAGCACCAACTCTCTAGCTTCTCTAGCACCAACTAGAAGGAATCACCAACTCCCTGGTTTCTCTAGCACCAACTAGAAGGAAGCACCAACTCCCCGGTTTCTCTAGCACCAACTAGAAGGAAGCACCAACTCCTCGGTTTCTCTAGCACCAACTAGAAGGAAGCTACAACTCCCTGTGTTCAAGCACCCACTTGAACCTCTGAGAACAACAGTCCTCCCTAGCACCTCACTACCACCTTGAAATATAAATTTTTGCTAATAAAAATTATCATAGTGATACAATATTTATCATTGGCTTACCAGACTTTTCACTGTTCTACTATGCTACTCTGCTCTCCTATATCAGTGTCTCTCTGTGTGCATCTTCTTGGGATTTCTGATCTTCTGTTTTTCTCTACAAGAGCACCTCATCCTTCCTTTAGTGTCTTACTGTCTTGCTCCACACATTCCTTGCTTTTTATGTGCTTCTTCCTTTTATACTCTATGCATCATGTCCATTCAATGCTCCATTCCTCTTCTATGTATTTTAGTTGTTTCTCATTCCTCCTTCTACACTTCTGAATCCCTCTCAACAATAGCAAAAAAACCCCATCTCTTCTCTGTTCTTCATACTTATAGTCTCTGTGCACCTTCTGCATGCTATCCCACCATGCTTCTGCATTCTTTCTCATGTCAATTACTCTACCTGTTCATCATGGAAAATCTTCATCTTCTCTAGTAGTTAGATCCATCTGTCAATTGCCTCTACGAACAGTCTTCATTCCACTGGCAGATTCCTAGAGACTCTTCAAATCCTCTGATAATCACACAGAAGTCTCTTCGAGTCCTCTGGCAGAAACCATCAGTGGTTTCTAGCAGTTACACTGTGAACCTCCAAAGACCGCTTCAGCAAATGAATCACCATTGATCGATTAACTGTAAAGAGAAACAGTAGCCCTTTGATCATACTTAAATTCACCTGCACCATTGGATGGAGTTCGTAGGGTCTTGTGTTTAATTCATGTGGCCACTGGCTATGACCGAGCGCTAAATAGAGTTTTAATTTCGTGATCTCGTATCTCGACATTCTTGTGATAGAAGATCTCGACACTCCAAGTCACGATCACCGAGACTCCGAGATGGAGCTTAGCACCGCTAGCTTCTTCCCCTCAGGTGACCACCGACTGCGCCAAAAGGCGCTTCATATTTTGCGAACTTATAAACTTCATCGAGCTTGATCAACAATCGAGATCTCCAATGATCCAACGGTTTAGATCTCATCGTGATCTCACATATCGTGATTCTTGTGATGAAGAGTCTTGATTCTCCAAGTTGCGATTGTCGAGACTCCGAGGTGGACCTTAACTCTGCTAGCTTCTTCCCTTCACATGACCACCGACGATGACCACAGGCTGCACCAAAAGGCGCTTAGTGTTTTGCAAACTTATGAACTTAATCGAGCCTGATCAATGATCGATATCTCTAATGATCCGACGGTCCAGATCTCATCACGATCTCTCATATCATGATTCCTGTAATAAAGGGTCTTGATGCTCCAAGTCGCGAGCGTCGAGACTCTGAGATGGAGCTTAACACTTCTAGCTCCTTCCTCTATATTCCACAGATGTAACCACTAGTTATGACCACAACCTTATTCGAAAACACATTTCTCACTTTCGCATCTCGGGTATTCTGTGATGAGTCCTCTTGACTCTCCATGTCATGAACTCCGAAATAGGGCTTGGCTTCTCTAGCTTCTCGACAATATGACCATGACATATGACCACTCGCCACTCAAACGAGCACTTCACTCCTTTGACTTTCCAGTCAGCGAAACGATGATCTTTCGCCATGTGTCCTCTGGATCCAACGGTCCATGGCTATCCTTGATGGATGGCCAAGAGTCCTTCACAGTTTTGGAGAGTTGGATGACTCTTGGTCTTATCCACCTTGCATCTTCACCATATCTAATGACTGTTGGTCCTTCGTAATTACTCCAGATCTGACGGCCCAGATCTTATCATGATTTTGCCACTTCATGAGCCTTCTTCATTCCTAATCAATGGTCCACAATCCTTGGTGATATGACGGTCCATATCTTTTCATGATCTCGCATATCACGAGATTGAACCTCTTTCCTTTGGATTTCCCAATCTGCAAAACTCTGAAACAAAACCTTTGTCATTCACCATGTGTCCTTCTTGAGTCAACTATCAAGATTGTTATCGCGATTTCGCATATAGCGAGTTTGAACCTCTTTGTTTTATATTTCCCGATCTGCGAAACTCCGAAAACCTTTGTTGTGCTTTGACTGTTTTCCTCCTTCTGAGCTTACACTATTGATCTTGCCATTCGATCTCTATTGTTATTCCTTGCCTGCTTGTCTACTGATCTTCCTTGCTTGCCTGTTTGTCATCATTGTTGTTGTTCTTTCCATCAATGACAAGCACGCTCTTCTTGTAAACATGCCAACAATGTCCCCCTTTGGCATTGATAGCAACCCTGAATGGCCGCACTAATATGTTTGGACCTCCAACTGTAGCATTCAGTCCACACCACTCCTTTTCTCCCCCTTTGACATCAATGTCAAAGAAAACACACTCCCCCTGAGCTGTTTCAGTATGTTTAGGAGGTATCATATGGTCAACCAATACAAACTCCCCCTAACAGGATGGACTTGCTTAGATGTGATATGGGATGACACCCAACTTATGTTGGAGATATTCAAATGGTGTCTTGGGTAGGGGTTTATTAAAGATGTCTACAATTTGTTCTGTGGTTGGAATGTAATGGACCTTAACAACCTAATTGGTGACCTGCTCTCTCAGAAAATGGTATTTTATGGGAATATGCTTGGTCTTGGAGTGGAGTACAGGATTCTTAGACACATTGATGGCACTAGTGTTATCACAATGAATTGGGATCGATGCTGCGTATTTTACCTCCAAGTTTGCAAGTGTCTGAATCATCCATAATACCTGAGTGCAACAGGTAGTAGCAGCAATGTACTTTGCCTCCATAGTCGATAAAGAAATGGAACTTTTCTTTTTACTAAGCCATGCTACTAACGAGTTAGCTAGGAAGAATGCTCCTCTACTGGTGTTTTTTCTCTCATCAACACAGTTTGCCCAATCTGCATTTGAATAAGCATTTAACTAAAAATTCTGATTTCTGGGATACCACAGACCATAAGTCATTGTTTCTTTCAAATACCTGAATATCCTTTTGACATCTAGCAATTGACTCTGTTTAGGTGTAGACTGATATCTTCCTACCATTCCAACAACATGCATTATGTCTGGGCGATATGCTATGATGTACAACAAGCTGCCTATCATTGACCTATATGAACTTTGATCAACATCAGGTGAGTCATCATCCTTGCTTAATTTGCATCTAGTAA
>SNQJ01S0093369.1:12264-29753 GCA_010110895.2 Picea sitchensis
ATTTATGAGGGGGGGAATTTTTCAGAATTTAATACCAAAAAATACCAAGAATCATGCAATTTCGCTACTTCAAATGCAAGGATGCCCCCAATCTAATATAAAGCAAGAAATTAAATATTTTTGTTTCAAAAATTTCACTAAAAGCAATATTGAAGTTTATTAAAACAAAGAAACCCAAACTAAAAGTTTTCTTTTAAAGCGAACTATTCAGAAGAAATTTGATCTTTCCCTAAACAATTCTAAAGAAAATAGACGCTTTGTAATTGAAATACACTCAAAGCAAGAGACTAATCCTTCAAAACCAAACAAAGAAAAGATGGCTAAAAGAAACTCAAAGAATGTCAAGCAGACTGTAAACAGATCAATATAGGCTCTAAAAGTTCAATCCAGCTGATCAAAGCAAAACTGGGCATCAAAAGGTAACAAGACCCAATCCAAAAAAAATTTACAAACAAGTTCACAAACCAGCAGTATATTATAGTGCGAAAATCAATAGTTTCCACAGGCTAGCAACGGGTAGGGTGCGAAAATGTTGCACTGGTTTAAACAGTGAGGTGTGAAAATCAAAGTTTTTTGCAGGTTGTACACAGGTGAAGTGCGGGAATGTCTGTAATCAAAAGGAATTTGGAAAAATAACAAAGAGTCTAAGTGAACTTTCAGATCCAGAGAGTCTGGATGGACTCCCACAGACTCAGAGACCAGAAATCAAGCAATCAAAGCAAGGGAAACTAGACCAACTAGGAAACAATTTGTTCCCCAACGGAGTCACCAATTTTTTTATTGGATAAATCGGTAGGTGCGGACACTAACTGATCTCCCTATATCCACCTAGATCTAGAACAAAACACACAAGAACATGACACTTTCCTTAAGTTTTAGATATTGAATTTACTAACTAAAGAGGGATAGGTGACATACCATTTAAACATCGCTTCCTCTCACCATCACCATCCTAGCTCTGTTCCAACACTCATACAATGATGAACCTGCAAAAAAATGCAACCAACCAAATTGATAGTAATAGCATAAACTCAATATAAACCTATGTATGTGATCAAGGAATCATACAATAAAACAAAACAAGCTTTATAGGAAAGAATCATATTATTGTATCATATTAAATGTGAAAGAGAGATTACAACCATGGTCTTGATTTCGTAAGGTCCCTTCCAAATGTCCTTTGTTCCCCACACACTTCCACTCCAAGAAATCTGAGAGCATAGATCTGATAATATTCACAATCTATCTTGACAAAATGGCTCATCTAGCCAAGCTAACAATCTCCAAATCTCAATCCAATCCAAGCTCCAAAATCAAAAGCTAACCTTCTCCATGAGAGATCCTCTCCTTTTATAAGTTGAAGAGGAAAAGGTGAGGAGGTTAGGATGATCCCACTAAATCATCAAAGTGAGTAAGATCCAACCCATTCGGATGCCACCTCACCATGGAAGATTCTCCTTCTAGAATCATCGAGAATATGCTCATTTTTCCCACGCATGAGCATTTTTGCACCCTGCCTATATAGCAACCTACAAACACTTCGTGACCTAGCTATGGTACATCTTGGGAAAATCAGGCATTTTCGCACCCTGCCTATATAGCAACCTACAAACATCATCTTTAATAGGGTTTTTACAAAGGAAAATGCAACTTATTTTCTCAGGAAGAGTTCTTCTCCCTTCTTTCTTCAGGAACTCAGGCCACTAAACCCTCTGAAGGAAATAGATAGGTTTACATCATTAACGATCATAGGGATGACAAAAATAATGTGTAACAACAGACACGAGAAGGCCGACGCAAGAGGGCAGAGAGTTACTGTAGAATGGTCGAATCATGCTACAAAATTTCCCTTGAATAAAAGAATGACACATTATGTGACTTAGGAAGCATGGAATATAAATTGGGATACATTTGTGGTACATTAGGCATCAAAAAATGCTCCATATAGTTGGAATAATAACCAACCGAGGGAGATAAAACCCAAAATGATGAGATAATGACTAAAGATTATGATTTGTTAAAGGACAACAAGACTGCTACCAACACAAGAGATTGACACTTTCCCCCTTCTTCTTTTTTTATTTTTTATTTTTTTGACTTTTTCATATTATGAAATCTTGAAAAAGAATAAAAGAGTGTTATAGTACAATGGAGGAAATGAGGGTCGCGAGTAAGAAAAATAGTTCCAAAGTGAAAGGACCATACCTATGCTCAATGCAAGGAAGCATGTGCACGATAAGGACACTCAAGGAAAGTATCCTCCAGGGATAAAGGTGTCAAGTTGCAAAGAAATAAATTATAGGGCTATGAACTGGTAGGAATGCATAAGCAATGGGTTCAACAAAAACATATTGAAGATGTAATTAGACCTAAGAGCATGAGCGGTCAATATGCAATGCAATTACAACTAAAATTTTAGGAGGTAAACCTCCCATGATGGTATTTTTCGTAAGTTTAGTCTCTAGGGCCCAAAAAAGAGTAAAATAATACCAAGAACTGGTAGGAATGCATAAGCAATGGGTTCAAAAACAACATGTTGAAGTTGGCATTAGACCTAAGATCATGAGCTGTCAATATGCAATGCAATTAAAACTAAAATTTTAGGAAGTAAACCTCCCATGGTGGTATTTTTCGTAAGTTTAGTCTCTAGGGCCCAAAAAGAGTAAAATAATACCAAGAAGAACTCTTCTAGTCAGAGTCTGACTAGAGTATTCCTTTTTCGTGAATAGTTTGTTTAGTCCGAAAAAAAGGTTAAACTTATACTGGAAATACGTCCTTTCTAATATATTTTACGAGTGTGAAAGAAACAAAGTCACTCGACCATCTTTTCATATTTAAGGAGTTTGAAAAGAGCTTAACTAAAACTCCAAAGTCCTTTTTCGTAAATTTAGTCACATGAGCCCAAAAAAGTGTAAAACAAAAGTAATAAGAACTATTCTAGCCAGTAGACTAGAATATGCATTTTTCGTAAGTAGTCTATTCAAGACGAAAAATGGGTAAACTTGTGGCAATCATACATTTCTTCAGATCCATTTAATGGGTGTGAAAGAAACAATCTCACTCAACAATCTTTTCAATTTTAAGGAGTATGAAAATAGCTTAACTAAGACTCCAGAATTCCATTGTGAGAAACATATAAGGGAGGCAGTCCTATGGGTAACGAAAAAAATAACACTGTGTAAGAAGCATGAATTTCAAATGAAAACTTATAGTGGGACTAAATAGGACTCCCAAGCCTAACAAAATTTGAAACATGAGTGCTAGAATACAAAGGGATTCTAAACTAGGATGCCCATGGAATATAGGCTCTACCACGTGAATCACAACACTTCTAAACAACAAAGAAGGTTCCATGTTGTTGATGATTACATCTGCATTAGACATCCTCCAAGACACGGAATGATTAAGTCAACTTGAGATAGAGCCCATGAGTTGGGTGTGTGGTTCCTATTTGAGACAGAAATGGAACGTAGTGATGACCTTCTCCTTACAGAGAGTTGAGAAGAAATCTAGATGATTCTCCTGTGTAATGCAGTTAGAAAGGAGATCTGTTGAGTTGGACATTCTTGTGGCTGAGCACAAGGTGAACCTATGAATTCCCATAGAGCTGGGTCCATCGTCATGAGACAGAGATGAAGATTATGTATTAGACTCCTCTGAGTAGAGAGTTGAGATGATGAACTCCAAGTGACTCTCCTGTGTAATGAAGTGGGAAAGAAGATCTGTTGAGTGGACATGCCTATGGATGAGCATAGGTGAATGTGATCCTAGTGGTTGAGCACTAGTGAGTGTGGTTCTCATGTGAGACACAGTGAGATAGAGATATGGACATCCTTATGGATGTGCCCCTAGTGGTTGAACACTAGTGGGTGTATGAGATCCCTTTCTATATTGCTCAAGAGTTAGACTTACTTGTAACCCTAATTTTAATGTAAAGGGTACAGGTCAGCCCCACCTTAATGTAAAATATAATTAATGTAAAAAATAATTAATATAAAAGATAATTAATATGGTAATTAATAATTATATTTTGAGTTATTGAGGTCGGCCCTATTGTGCCAATAGACACATCATTTGATGTGACAAGTCTTATATAAATAAATGTGAATCCCCATTGAGGAAACACACTTATCATTGTGTCATCCCATGATTTTAGAAGTTGTGGTCTGAAATTATGAGAATTACATCACCCTCTTGTGTGCTAGGTTTGGTGATGGTGTTGGAGGTATTTATCTTTAGGAATATAGAAAAGGATTGGTTGGGTTTTCTTCCCTTGTTGAGAAGGGTTTCCCAGGATACTTCTTGTGTTCTTGTGCATGGCTATTCTTCTTGTGATCTTGGTTTGTTGTAGTAGTTATGGTTCAAGTAATAGTTAAACAAAAAAATTAAAGAGGACACAAGAGCCATAGCTCATTGAAAACTCAACATGGTATTAGAGAGAGCTTTAAGAAGACCATTTCACATTAAATTTGAAGGTACAGTCTAAATTTTGTTGTAGGTGTGAACAAAAGAGGGTTGATTCTCTGCTTGAAAAATATGTGGTAGATGATGAGGCCAGACTCCTCTTAATTGCACTGTGAGACTGGTTGCAGGTCTGAGCACTATTTAAAATCCCAAGAAGAAGACCATAGCAAGGAAGAAACCCCACTAGATCTTCCTCTTAAAAAAACATTGTGGAAAAATTATTTAGGGTTGACCACAGGCCTACTATCCCAAGCCAAACCCTGGTTAAAGGAGACTGTATCTAAGGTAAACCATTTAACAACAACCAAGGTATATGGGAGAGGAGGTTGGAGTCTAGGAGGAGGGGCGGTTGTCCAATTAAGGTGTCTGCGTGCCTCTAAATATTGTCGTAGAAAACACAAACAAAAACAAAAAATACAACATCAAACAAAACCCCTGCCACTGTAATGAGATAAGGGACCGGACCCTTTTGAGGTAAATATTGAGGCTTCAACAAGTCCTTTGTGACTGAAAATCTTGTGTGAGAAATTCCAAACGAACCTAACTTTCTTGCAGTTGACCTTATCAGATCACTTGTCCATGTTCAATACATTTCTATAATTGTTGAAGGAAAAGAAGAATTCGCAGAAGAGAAGAGGCATCACTCATTTTTTACTGTGCTTTTGTCATGTCCCTTGAAGTCTGTGGATGTACTTGTAGATGTCAGTCAACCCCTTTTGTCACTTGATGAAATAGCAGATGCAACACATGATCTTGCCAACAATAGAGACATGAACAGATCTCGCCATTCCATTATTGTTCACTCAGTTTTGTTACAACCATACAGTATGAGGTTATCTTGTTATTAAATCAGATCAAATCTGATATTTTCATTTACTGTTGTGATGGGTTATGTTTTAGAGGTTTCCATAGCAAATTTTAGATACAAAAAATGTGTGAAGTGGTGTGATATCTCTTGCACAACATTGTGCATTAACCCATACTAGGTGCATCTTGTGAATGGTGGTTCTTTGTTAGAAATTGTTGCACTCTCTTCAGTTAATCAAGGAAAGTTCAGTCACTTTTATGGGAAACCATCTTCCATTTTGTTCACAATATGGCTTTGGATGATACCATTGTCTTTGGAACATCCACACATTTATTATTTCTACTCTATTAGATGACTTGGATGGAAGAATGTGGAGGTGGCCACAAGAAACTACAACAACTTCCCCATAAAGAAAATTGTAGACTGTAAGGGAGCCATCATTTGATAGTCCCAAGGTAAATTCATTGACAAACATGAGCAATTATAGAAGGATGTTGTTGATGTCTTGACTATAATGTTACATCTACCCTTGAAGTTATCTACACAAATAATTACAATTTCTTTCTTAAGTGTATTGAAGATATTGGTGAGAAGAATGGATCAGATCCAAAAGACAACAACAGTGATTGACTGAAGTGTTTGGTCTTAAATATTTGTGCTATAATATCAAGGGTATTTCAGACAATCAAGACACTGGTTGATAGAAAGGAGGTTCTCATTATTACTTGTGTCACCTACAAACAACAATAAAGCCTTGATTATAGTCTTTAGCTACAATGTTCATGCAGAGACTTGTATAGTACAAGGAGGCTACAAGAAAAACAACCAAGAAATGTCATTGATCATCATGACATTGAAAAACAAGAAAAACCTCCACTGGTGTACACTCTCAGGTATGCACTTGTATACATATATTATTTGCATCATTAACATAAGGTTACTTGTAGAAGGAAGAAACCATTGGTACAATCATGGCCCCAAAGAAGTCTCAATGCATTCAGAAGAACAACACACTGGAAGTGAAGACTCCAGGTTTGATTGTTTTTAATTATCACGCTACAATACAAGTAGGTGTTGTAGTTGTGACAATAATACTTAAAATTATTTTGATTCTAGAGATGGACTCATAAATATCCTCTAGGAGATATTCTTGTCTTGTTTCCTTTTGTTTGTTTCCTTGTTTTAGGCAGGTTAACAACAAATGAAGATGTTTCTCCTTCAAGACTTCAAATGAAGTCAAAATTATTTGAGAAGAAAGAAAAGACAAATACATTCTCCCCCTTAGTAGTTCAGAGGAAGACAACCATTGATGCAGTTGATCCAGCTGTTCCAATTGATATTCCCAGGGACTTTATAGTAATCCATAAAAGGCATGTCTTGTCTTGACTAACTATGCAAGAGGCAGAAAGACATGCAACTGATGGAAGTTTTGATAAATACAAAAACAAGACTTGTAGTTAGAGGATTCTCACAAGTAGAGGGAGTTAAATATGATGAGACATATTGATCCAGTAGCCTGATGCACTCCCGTCTGTACTACCATCCATGAGTTGGAAACTATATCAGATGGATGGATTCTTGATGAGTTTGGATTTCAACAAGAGTATTGTTGATCCAAACCTATATTATTATAGTGTTGGTGACAAGAACCTGATTTTAATAACTTATTCAGAAAGTCTTGTTGTTGGATACAAGTAATCTTTGACTTATTATTTCTAGATGAAGGATTTGAGTATGATGCACTACTTCTTGGGACAAGAAGTATGACATAGGACCTGATGGCAACGGAAGTCACTCCTGGATTGCTAGCAGGAGAAGAGCCCGACGCCCATCAGTTTTATGTCACGGTTGTTTGTAGATGGGTGATCGAATGGAGGGAAACTCAAAACAATAGCGTTCCAACTCTGAAACCAGGCCAGGTATGCATGAGCAAGTGAGGTCTTGCGTAAATTTCAGACAGTGAGCTCTAGTAAAGGGCGAACAGGCGGAAGACTTATACAAGAGAAAAACGGAGGTCTGTTATAAACAACAGGTTTCTAATAGACTGAGGAAGAAGACGTCCAAATGAAATATCATCTTACATTCAAACGCAAAAGCCAGAGAATGAAACAATGCAACAATAAATCTTTTATCATATCATAACTGCAATAATTCGCACGAATCAGTCAATCATGAATCCTCTTAGCATGAGATGAAAATTAGACGGAGTAAGAATAATTGTCTGTCATAAAACAAGAAATCTCATATACAAATGCATAAGCTGAAAGCTAGAATAGTTGTTAAAACATTATAGTAGGGAGCTCTGCTCAACCATCGATGCTTACAAAATGGAAAAAATGCCTACATATACTCTTTCCTTCCTTTCGCCCAGCAGAGGCATCTCAGAACTTTCAATGGATGGCGTCGCCTCAATCAAATCTTGCCTGCATTTCTCTGTCATACGCCACCTTAATTCGGCATAGCCTGCGCCAGATGTAGTTGAACCCTTTGAATGTTGACCTAGCGTGTGCAGGTTCTTCTGGCGAGTTGAAGACTCGGCGTGGCTTTCCTGAGGGGAAAATGGTACAGGGGACCCTTTTGGGCAGATTTTCGGTCGGGACCTCCATACTCAATAAATGACTGAGGAGAGGCCTCAACCACCCTCTTTTCCTGCATTCATTCCTGGCAGTTACTGGGATTTCACGTCAAATCGGCGCCCGAAGAATGTAGTGCTTCCTCTCTTTGAATATAAATTCAGCGCCTTTGGCTTCTTAGTACAGCCCCTTCTACTCCCTAGGGTGACCATGGGCTGCGACCCTACGCCTATCTACCAGAGTGTTGTCGGTGCTTCGGGGTTCGCGGATGAGAAAGGATCAAGCTCTTTCTCTTTCAAAGTCGCAATGGGCATAACGGCCGCCACGCATCCCTCCAAAATGAACGACCGAGATATCTTTTCGGCGCTTTGAGACCCGAGTGGCCAAATGACAAACGTAAACGCTCCTCCTCTAGGCCTATTCTCTTATGACTAGGCGCCAGAACCATGGGCCCGATCCTGAGCGCTATCGGGAATACGGGGTTCGGGATTTCACAATGCATGAAACGAGGGGTGCCTACTCCTCGAAACCCCGATATGCGATATGATGACAGGCTTGACACCTGCTCCAATGAGATCGGACGGTCCAGATTCGTTTTGGCTCATGGCGCTTCTCGCTGCTAAACCTCGGGCAACTAGTTAGCCCCGAAATCCCGATGGCCACCGATCCGCTTCTATGGATGGATCTCGGCCGCCGATGGAAAAACTTCGCCCGCTCGCTTGACTTGCTGCTACAAAACAAGATTCTCTCGTGTTATGCTCGGGTGATTTCCGTGCAAACTGCAGACCTAGATACTCTTATGCCCAAGACAAGAATTATCACTAACATTAGGCTCCATGGGGGATAGAGTCGTCCCTGTGATGCTCTAAGAACTCATTCCGCAGCTTCAATGCCTTGCTGTTGGGCTATGGAGTCAAGCTCAAAACACCCGCTTCTGGAAATATAGGCCAAAAAGTAAAGCAAAGAAAACAAAGCTACATTCTCAAAAGAAGTTTATTTATATACAGTCCTAAACTAATAAAATACTTTACATGGGGCTAGGTGAAAGCAGACTTCCACCATAGCCAATCAAGTAACTTCCTAAAGGGAAGCTCTTTCCTTCTGTCAATGATCACAAACAGTTGATGTAACCATGACAGCAGAATGGTTACACTCTTCAACTTCTTCTTACAAGCTGAAGTTGAGATGGGATATGGCGGCTCCAAAGCATAAGGGAAATACCACTCCATGTATTTGCTGACAGGGTCATTGAATGAGTGGCCAATTCCAGGAAATTGGCGACAGACAGCTTCTTCTACTACACAATTGTTCACACATGGCCGAATATCTCTGATAAGCACATGTGGGTGAATAACTGAAGTAGGCTCACTGATCTCAGGCAGTGGATGCTTGCTGACTGGCTCTAGAATTAAATATGTGCTCGGCTTCTCTTTTGGTTCTTCCTCATCTTCTGAATAGGGAACGGTCTCCCAATCCTCCCTTTCAATCCCAAATGTAAATACATCACGGGAAATCTCGTGAAGGAAGAAAAAACAATCCTCTTCCACAATGGCTTCTTCGTTTAATTTTGAGACAACAGGCTCATCGGGGGCAGATGCCAACGCATCCAAGAAAACTTCAATAATCTCTTCAAAAGAGTTGCTCAGAGCATCTGCCATGAAAACTGGAAAATCCTCTTCGCTGACTTTAGAGTGCACAAGTGGGCAGAGGACAGATGTAGGCCCGCCAATTCCAGGTGACACCTGCCCACAAATAGGCTTTGGACAGGAGATGAGTTGTCTACCTTCCTCTTTATGCTCCTCTGTGATTCCTACAAGCCTAGTAGCGCTGATTTCCACCCATGGCCTTTCCTTAATTAATAAAGGAACATGCTCTATAATGTGGTCTTGGAAATATTTCGTAGAACAATACTCACCTGTGAGTATTGGTGGACTAATGTTATTAGAACATTTCAAAAAATATGAAATGTAGGACTCCATGCATATGGCCAAGGGATCGTGGGAATTATGACAAAATCCTGGTCACTTCAGAAGACCAGGATGTTCTTCTGCAAAAAACTTTCTACTCACAAAAGAATGTCCCTCCCCCTTATGGGAAAACCACTCTGGATCTTCTACAATTGCGGCTTTTACCCCAGAAGGATGATATTCAAATAAAGGAGCAGTAGGATCTAGGTCATAATGACTATTTCTTGGTTCTTGTTCCAGATCTGATCCATAATTGCTATATCCTTGCTCAGATTTTGAAACAGACTGACAATCTTCTTCCTCTGGTATATGAAAATATGCCTGCTTATGAGTCCACCTGCTAGCCCTAATGTTTTCCTCAACCTCTATAGCATCCTCAAACAGATGTGTCAATGATGAGGATTTCCTTTCTCTCAGGAGGAAAACTAGCTCTAGATGCTGAGCCATGATATAGCACACCATAGCAGAAGTCTCTGTGGGTTTGATCTCTACAGGCATGCTATGATAAACACTRAAAAATMTTCTGTTGAAAATARCCAAGGCTTCATCTTCCCCTCTCCTCAAGGCATTAAACTCGGACYARTATTGATCAAGGGACTTGTTCTCACCCCAACCTTTTAARAAARCATGGTATAGTTCGGTCCAGGAACCAATAGAACCGGTCTCCAGACATCTAAACCACGCTGCAGCATCTCCAGACAGGGAACGTGAGAACATCCTCATGACAACATCCTCATGAATGATCTCAAACTGATCAATAAGGGTCTCAAAGGCCTCCATATTCTTTTCAGCTGTAACATGACCTTCCCCAGAAAATTGAGGAAGATACTCAAAGAAATCATGAGGATAAGGGTTAAGGTGATTTGGCAACCTCAGAGGTTTAAACAACCTATTTCTGATTTTGACTTGAAAAGCAGTGGGTTGATCACGGGATTCAACAAGAGGCTGGGAGGGCTCAGTAGGAAAAACAGGGGGTAACAAGGCCTGAGAAGACTGTGAATTATCCTCAACCTCCTCAGGACTACAAGGGCATTCGACTCGAAGAGGAGGTGTGATACAGATCTCATCTTTAAGGATAGGCAGAGGTGAAGGCACAAGATCAGTATTTACAACACAAGAAGAGGGTATGCTTTCTTCTTCCAAGGATGAGTGTATAAGGGGAGGCTCAAGGACATCAGAATGTACAAAGCAGAGGAAAAAATTCTCTATAAATGAAGGGAAAGAGAAGAATGAGCTGATAAAGAAATACAAAACTTCATGCAGTAAGCTCATAAACTGATGCCTAGTCTTTCCCTTCGACATGGCCTTCCTTCTGTCAACAGAATCCCCTCTGATGGAGTCTTTAAATGTGGAGTCACCAGGTGAATGCTATTTATAATGAGTGTGTCCAGTCTTCGTTCATCGTCAAAGACCGGAACTGAGCTTTGTGTCTCCTAAGTGCTACCAGGTGTAATCAGAGGCACTGCAACAGAGGAATTACCAGGTGTAATGACCTCAAAGGAGTTGCCAGGTGCAAGTGAAATCTTCAAAGGTTATGATATCTGATGCACCCTCAGAATCAGAAGCTCGTTGTCGTTCTACCTAGGGAAAATCTTCAATTTTGTCCCCGGCAATGGCGCCAGAAATGTTGGCGACGGAAGTCACTCCTGGATTGCTAGCAGGAGCAGAGCCCGACGCCCATCAGTTTTATGTCACATTTGTTTGTAGATGGGTGATCGAATGGAGGGAAACTCAAAACAATAGCGTTCCAACTATGAACCCAGGCCAGGTATGCATGAGCAAGTGAGGTCTTGCGTAAATTTCAGACAGTGAGTTGTAGTAAAGGGTGAACAGGCGGAAGACTTATACAAGAGAAAAACAGAGGTCTGTTATAAACAACAGGTTTCTAACAGACTGAGGAAGAAGACGTCCAAATGCAATATCATCTTACATTCAAACGCGAAAGCCAGAGAATGCATCAATGCAACAATAAATCTTTTATCATATCATAACTGCAATAATTTGCACAAATCAGTCAATCACGAATCCTCTTAGCATGAGATGAAAATTAGACGGAGTAATAAGAACTGTCTGTCATAAAACAAGAAATCTCATATACAGATGCATAAGCTGAAAGCTAGAATAGTTGTTAAAACATTGCAGTAGGGAGCTCTGCTCAACCATTGATGCTTACAAAATGGAAAAAATGCCTACATATACTCTTTCCTTCCTTTCGCCTAGCAGAGGCGTCTAAGAAATTTCAATGGATGGTGTCACCTCAATCAAATCTTTCCTACATTGCTCTGTCATACGCCACCTTAATTCAGCATAGCCCACGCCAGATGTAGCTGAACCCTTTGAATGTTGACCTGGTGTGTGTAGGTTCTTCTGGCGAGTTGAAGACTCGGCGTGGCTTTCCTGAGGGGAAAATGGTACAGGGGACCCTTTCAGGCAGATTTTCGGTCGGGACCTCCATACTCCTCAATAAATGACTGAGGAGAGGCCTCAACCACCCTCTTTTCCTGCATTCATTCCTAGTAGCTACTGGGATTTCACATCGAATCGGCGCCTGGAGAATGTAGTGCTTCCTCTCTTTGAATCTAAATTCGGCGCCTTTGGCTTCTTAGTACAACCCCTTCTACTCCCTAGGGTGACCACGGGCTATGACCTTACGCCTATCTACCAGAGTGTTGTCGGTGCTTCGGGGTTCGCGGATGAGAAAGGATCAAGCTCTTTCTCTTTCAAAGTCGCGATGGGCGTAACGACCGCCACGCGTCCCTCCAAAATGAACGGCTGAGATAGCTTTTCGGTGCTTTGAGACCCGAGTGGCCAAATGACAAACGTAAACGCTCCTCCTCCAGGCTTGTTCTCTTATGACCAGGCGCCAGAACCATGGGCCCGATCCTGAGCGCTATCGGGAATTCGGGGTTCGAGATTTCACAATGCATGAAACGAGGGGTGCCTACTCCTCGAAACCCTGATATGCGATATGCCGACAGGCTTGACACCTGCCCCATTGAGATCGAACGATCCAGATTCGTTTTGGATCATGGTGCTTCCCGCTGCTAAACCTCGGGCAACTGGTTAGCCCCGAAATCCCGATGGCCACCGATCTGCTTCTATGGATGGATCTTGGCCGCCGATGGCAAAAATTCACCCGCTCGCTTGATTTGCTACTAGAAAATGGGATTCTCTCGTGTTATGCTTGGGTGATTTCCATGCAAACTGCAGACCTGGATACTCTTATGCCCAAGACAAGAATTATCGCCAACAGGACCAATGATATTTTCCTGAGTCAAGGAAAATATACAGTGGGGATATTAAAGAAGTTCAGTATGCCAGATGCAAATCCACAGTGATGGATTTGAAGAAAATGAATGACAATGATTCAGAAAATATTGATCCACATCTGATTGAATCATTGATGTATCTGGTTAACACCAGACCTGATTCATGTTATGCAGTGAATGAGATTATTCAATCCATGAGTCGGTCGAGACAAACTCACTGGATAGAAATAAAGCATGTATTGAGATATATACGAGGCATAGTTGGATATGGCTTGAGTTATGCCTCCAGTGTGAACTTGATTTTGCAGGATATGTTGATATATATTGAGAAGAGAGTACAGTGGACTGGAAGAGAACATTCGATTGTTGTTTTACCGTGAAGGTTGTCATGGTTTCCTGGGGTAGATGGAAACAAAGCTATGTGGCCTTGAATACCACAAAAGTAGAGTATATATCATTAAGTGTGCAAAGCAGTGTGTCTTCATAAACTTTTGACAAATTTACTTGATCATGAGACGGATTCTATGATTATAACCAGAGTTGTGTGAAGATCTTTGAGAAAATTGTGATTCATGATAGATCAAAACACGTTGAGATAAAATATAATTTTCAGAGACATGATGCAGAGGAAAGCAGTACACATGTCGTACCTTCCTACACATGAACAGATTGCATACACCTTCACCAAACTAGCCTGGTGAAGAATAACTCTCTAGTTGAGAGGGAGTGTTGATGACTACAACTAAGACAAAGCTCGAGTACTTCTGTGCGAGACTTGGACTGATGGATAATTCCTCCCTAGCTGAGAGGGAGTCTTGATGATTACAACTATGTGAGACATCCTCCAGGACACATAATGGTTAAGTCGAGCTGAGAAAGAGACCATGAGTTGGGTGTGTGGTTCCTATCTAAGATAGAACTGGAATGTAGTGATGACCTCTTCCTTATAAAGATTTGAGAATAAATTCAGATGATTCTCCTATGTAACACAGTGAGAAAGAAGATATATTGAGTTGGACTTGCTTGTGGCTGAGAACAAGGTGAACGTGTGAATTCTCATAGAGATGGGTGCATCGTCATGAGACAGAGATGAATATGATGTATTAGCCTCCTTTGAGAAGAGAGTTGAGATGATGAACTCCAGATGAATCTCCTATGTAATGCATTGGGAAATAATATATGTTGAGTGGATGTGTATGTGGATGAGTAGAGGTGAATGTGATCCTATTGGTTGAGCACTAGTGAGTGTGGTTCTCCTGTGAGATGCAGTGAGATAGAGATATGGACATCCCTATGTATGTGCCCCTAGTGGTTGAGCACTAGTGGGTGTATGATATCCCTTTCTATATTTCTCAAGAGTCAGACTTACCTGTAACCCTAATTTTAATGTAAAGGGTATAGGTTGGCCCCACCTTAATGTAAAATATAATTAATGTAGAAGATAATTAATATAAAAGATAATTAATATGGTAATTATTAATTATATTTTGATTTATTGAGGTCGGCCCTATTGTACCAATAGACACATCATTTGATGTGACAAGTCTTATATAAATAAAGGTGAATCCACATTGAGGAAACACACTTATCATTGTCTCATCTCATGATTTCAGAAGTTGTGGTCTAAAATTATGAAAATTACAGCACCCTCTTGTGTGCTAGGTTTGGTGATGGTGTGGGAGGTCTTTCTCTTGAGGAATATAGGAAAGGATTGGATGGGTTTTCTTCCCTTGTTGAGAAGGGTTTCCTAGGATACTTCTTGTATTCTTGTGCATGGTTATTCTTCTTGTAATCTTGGTTTGTTGTAGTAGTTATGGTTCAAGTAACAGTTAAACATAAAATTTAAAGAGGATACAATAGCCATAGCTCATTGAAAAATCAACACACATTGCAACTCAATGGGGTTGATCCTAAGGCCAAATCAATCAAGAAACAGATAATGAAAAAATGCATGGAGGGGAAAATCTAACCTATATGCTAGTTTCAATATCATTACTTTTTAGAACAAACCAACATGGAAGAAAAGGTACCAAATAAAATATCGTCAAAGTCCTGCAGATAAGACCAAAACACTTACCCAGAAGCTAATAAGTCCAATATAGAACCTTTAATAAAAACAAGTGCTAAGGGATACGAAACTTGAAAACAAGAAACCATTAAAATACAATGTGTACAAAGGATCACACAGCCTTGCAGATTAAGCATAGTAGTGCTCTAGGTAGAGCCCATTTCTAGGCTTATTATAGTGCAAGTTGTAGGTTGGGAAAATGCGGACCCAACCACAAATAAAGTGTTATAACTTGGGAATCCTACACCCAATGTCACCTCGATGTAGGTCCCACACTTCAAGGGTGACTAGGTCACTCTAGGGAGGCGATCTCGATGACCCTAGTGTTACACATTATTTTCTGCATCCCTATGACCGTTAATGATGTAAACCTATCTGTTGCCTTCATAGGGGTCAGTGGCCTGAGTTCCTGAAGAGACAAGGGAGAAGAACTTTTCCTGAGAAAAGAAGTTGCATTTTCCCGTGTAAAAACCCTGTAAAAAAGGAAGTTCACAGGTTGCTATATAGGCAGGGTGCGAGAATGCCTAATTCTCGCAAGTTTCACCATAGCTAGGGTGCTAGATGTTCACAGGTTTCTCTATAGGCAGGGTGCGAGAATGCCTACATGTGGGAAAAACAAGCATTTTCTTGAATCTTCTAGAAGGAGAAACTTCTATGGTGAGGTGGCATCCGAATGGTTTGGATCTTACTCGCTTTCATGATTTAGTGGGATCATCCTAACCTCCTCACCTCATCCTCTTCAACTTATAAAAGGATAGGATATCTCATGGAAAAATTTATCTTTTGTTGGCTTGGAATTATCAGCTTGGTTGGAGTGGCTTTGAGATTTGTTTTGTCAAGATAGATTGTGAGTAGCTATCAGATCCATGGTCTCATAATCCTTGGAGAAAGAAGTGTGTGGGGAACGAAGGACAGTTGGAAGGGACCTTACGACATCAAGGCCATGGTTGTAATCTCTCTTTCACATTTAATATGATACAGTAATATGATTCTTTCCTATACAACTTTTTTTGTTTTATTGTATGATTCCTTGATCACATACATAGGTTTATATTGAGTTTATGCTATTTCTATCACTTTGGTTGGTTGCGTTCTTTTGCAGGTTCAACATTGTATGAGTGTTGGAATGGAGACAGGATGGCTATGGCGAGAGGAAGCGACATTTAAACGGTATCTCACCCATCCCTCTTTAGTTAGTAAATTCAATATCTAAAACTTAAGGAAAGCGTCATGTTCTGGTGTGTTTTGTTCTAGATCTAGGTGGATCTAGGGAGATCAGTTAGTGTTCGCACCTACCGATTTGTCCGATAACACCTAGGGGGGATGAGATGGATATGGATTGAGATGGAAGGGAAGACCCTAGAGATCAAGTCTAAGTGGAGTGAAATGTGGGAAAAGATTCATTGTAAGTAAAGTGATTGTTTCCCCAAAGGTATAATACTTCTCCAGATCATTGTACCTTCCCGAGACACAAGAGAATCCAAATTACAATGATTTATGTTAGTATGGATCAACAAGTTAAGATTGTTGTCCCTAATTTGCAACATTATATGATAATTTATATTAGAAATTAAGGCATTCAAATCAACATGTAAAGCCTGAGATCAATCAACAAATAAAATTTCACATTTACCAAGGCAATGATTTTATATCTCCAATGAAAAAAAAATATGACTAGTGCCTTTACTATTGGGTTAATGGAGTTAAATGAAGAAATGGCTAGAGAGGCTACCTCCTTGTGGGTGTAATCCATTTTACTTCCCAAGGAAAGTTTCTTTAGCTAGGGTTTACGCTAAGAGGGTGTATGCCCTTATACTTCTCTTAGCAAACCCTTGTTTAACCAATAACATGAAACATAAAATGATGAAGACTATGGCGGGTGTGTGTGACCTTATACTTACCACCTATCTCCTAGCACAAAAATCCTTTAATTGAAATAATGATAGCATAAGAGTAAAATACCATACCAAAATCAAGAAAGATGCTAAGATAATCCACCATAAAAGATAGAAATCATTCATCCATGCTAGCACCTCACTTCTCCATCAACCATTCATCAAGATAGACATAAACAAGTGCACAAGAGACAAATATATCCAAGTGTAGCAAAAATTTCGAACCAATACTTCTCACAATGAGTGCAAGATACCAGATATATAAAATATGCAGAACAGAAATGAAATGCTAGAAATGACGAAATAACAGTAAAATATCCAGCATAATCTTCACAATACACATAAATGATATACGAAATAGCAACAGAAATAGCACTTTGAATCAGATAGCAATGTTCACAGGCCTCTTCGAGGGGGCAACCTCCAGTCGAGCAGCGCTCTGTTA
>SNQJ01S0093369.1:48431-58603 GCA_010110895.2 Picea sitchensis
GTTGGATTTCAGTTTGCTTATCTTTTTAAATATTTCTTGTGCTTACTTCGAAAGGGTTGTAGGCGAGTCTTTGAGTTTTTTATCAGCCTGTTTGGTGTCTTTAGTGACTCCCTGCGTTCCACAGTGAGCCTAAGGTCAGTTTCAGTCTTGTCTTGTTTCTCACTTTTTCCCCTTTCGCTTTCTTTAAAGAAAAAGAAAAAGAAATTATTTTAAGTTTCTTGTTTGAATCATTAAAAAAAAAAAATAGAAAAAGATTTCATTTCTTAGTTTGGTATAGTATTTAGGGTTTATTTATTTTTACTTGAAAAGGAAAAGGAGTCCAGTTTTCAAGTTCTTTATCCGATTTCATAGAATTTAAGTAGATCGTAGTAAAGTGAAATTTCATTTTTTTTAGTTAAAGATATTGAAACGGTTAGTTGTGAAAAGTTGGTTTAAAGAGTTAGTTGCAAATCTTTATGGTTAACTAGAAGTAATTTTTCTTTCAATTTGTTTTATTTCTCCTTCTTGATCTCCCATACACATCACTAGTTTCATTGCCATTTCCTTGAGTTAAAACAAGACATTTAAAACGAACACTAATTAAAATCAACTAGAATTTATGTTTGTAGGGTCCAACTAGTTTAGGCTAGATCCTTGAATTAGGTTGGAGAGGAAACTCTTCAAGGATTATAAACAAACATTGGTGTCAGAGCTAGGGAGTGTTAAACGTCTAGTAAACGTGAAATTTATTCGGGACCCCCATCTAACACAGGGGCTAAACACAAGGTCGCGTGAGGAAAGGTAGTGGAGATAACCCCTCCAAAGTCGGACGAAACTTAGTGGGGAACGCATATTGAGAACTTGTAGTGGGATAATGTCAGTTTCATTTTCCTACGGAGCTTTGTGGACTTCGAATCCGTTTGAGATCCTCAGTTGTCTTCCAGACAACTTGATTTCAATACCCTCAATAGGTTTCGGGCTTGTTACCATGCTCATTGCATTCCACCCCCCTGGTGACTATTCGCGAGCTGGCAACTTAGTTGCCTTTATTCTAGGGACTTACACAAGTGACTGTAGGGGTATACCATTGTACCTAGGGATGATGTCAAGACACACTTTTCAGAGTATAACCAGAGGGTGCTTCCATGTTCTAGTTGCACTTGCACCGGTAAGTTGCTCTAGTGTTGGATGGCGTAACTGGTATTCCAACTGAATAGTGGTTTGATTGCTTTATCTTATAGGAACTTTTCTAGTGTGTGCTTGTTTCAAATGTTAGTAAAAGCCTTATTGTGTCATTGATCTTTTCACAAAGTGGAAGATCACGAGCTCCGTCGGTTGTGAATACTTCAAGGCCTTCGATGCTTGCATTAGAGATACCATCACCATTGTTAGGAAAAATACTTGAACAAAAAGGGTCATAAAAAATGATAAGGCCACATGAAACTGTGCCCGAGCCAACTTCGAGAGGAGAACACTCGAATCTGGAGGAACCGACTATTTATGACCTTAGAGAAGAAGCTCTTGGACCATTTAAGCCTATGATCACTGACTTTTCGATGCCACTTTTGATACACATTGTCCCTCCAAAGGTAACACATCATGAGCATCAGATAGTCTTGAAAGAAGCTATGGAAGCAAATGTTGCTACTTCGTCAGGGAGTCGTGACTCTCCCTCAATGACTACCACCACTAGGGGCATTCTGCCTCCTAACCCCCCTTCATCGGTTCGGACCATGATGGTCTCAACCACCTCTACTTTAGGCAGTGGTATGATTTCTTCAATGGTGGCGACCACTGATCCATTCACATAGACTGTGATGGGCCCTCCATTTTCATATGGGATGCATGACTTTGATACGAACTTCGTCCTCACCTATACCACCCTACAGACCATGGGTCTGGGGGCAGGGATCTCAAACTCTCCTTTGCAAGGGTCCATGGGGGGCACCTCAACCTCCTATAATGCTATCCCTTATGGTGGGGGTCATAAACCTCCTCTGTCTCCCTCGCTCGACGATGCTTTCTAGCCACCCGTCGAGCCAAACACAAACTACAACTTGTTTGGAGCAGGTAGTCTAGGATGTTTTTCCTACACCATGTCGGAGGGTTATATGTAATTCTCTTTGTTCGGCGCATTTGGTAATAATTATTTTTTTTCAATTGTTATCTTAGTAGGGGTAACCCTGGTTTTTTAGAAAAAAATCCTGTGCAAGGTACTATTTCTACACAGGGGGCAAACACAAGAGTCTTCTCCTCACAAGGACTTTGGAATCCATGGTAGGGATTAGTTCCCTCATAAAGTATGTTGACTGGGGGCAACCCCTTCCATGGTCAATGGAACCTCAGGAAAGTCTCAGTACCTATGCCCGTCAGATCGACAAGGGGTAATCCTTTCCAGAATCTTTGGAACACAATGCAAGGAGCAATCCCCGTCGATCCCTCAATGTCCAATTACGGGAATCAACCAATGATGTCCCAACAAATGCAGTATCTATACATTGTCCAAGGCCATGGTGTCTACCATAACCCTGGTCAACAACCCAAATTTTCTTTGCAACATGGTGCCAGACAAACTCTAGGCTCCCTTTTTCCTGTACATAGTACACAACCCAAGCTACCATTTCTGGCAACGTTCCAGACTTGTCAAGGTTGCTTAACGACCCGATTTTTCATGATCCGTGTTGGCCTCACATGCCGAATAAGTTTCTCTCAGACATTTTGAAATTCAAAGGCAAGCCTGGCGAAGATCTGGACGATCACGTGACCACTTTCCACCTATGGTGCTCATCAAACTTGTTGCGAGACGACTCTATACAGTTGCGCTTGTTTCAATGCAATATTATCGGGGGTATCATGAAATGGTACATCAAGATTGACTGATAAAGATACTCTTACTTTAGCGATGATCCATATGGATGTCGGTGGCCTCCCATCTATTCCAACTGGTTCATTTTGGCAGTTTTCTAGTTTGGCAATTTTTTTCCTAGTTTTTAGGTCCCTGACTTGCGGGGCCATTTTGAGGCCCTAAACAACGTTTTTAGAGATCGACACAGTCGAAAATGCCCTTTCCAACAGGCTATCGTGTGCCTAAAATGGAGATCGTATGCAAAATTTACGACCACGGGAAGTTGACTGACTAACTTACACAAACGGGGCCCACATGACTTTTGTCGCTTCATCTCCTAGGGTTAGGTTTTTGGATTTCTAGGGTTTTTGACATTCTTGTTTATTGTAAAAATGCCTTCAGAGCCTCATTGTAATGATCTTCTTGTGAATGAGTGCAGTCATCACATCTCTTCTCAAAGATAAGCCGCCACCATTCCAGCAAGCTTGTTTTCCACTGCATTTTATAGTTTCAGCTTATTTCCTTATTGAATAGAAAACTAGTTTTACTCTATCTCTGTTATTTTGTGTTAAGCATGTTTTAATAATCTGTATTCATTTCATTCTGCTCATAAAATCTAGATCAAGTGATTTGGCGATGGTTTTCCTAAACCATTTCCAACTACCAGTGAGATACGATGTCGACACCGAATTGTTGGCCAACTTTGGGAAGACGAAGGTCGATCATATCTTGGATCACATCTGAGAATGGTGGTGTTAGAAGAGTTTGATAAAGGTACAGGTCCCACCGGATTTCCTACTGGAGTGATTCCTGAAGTCTTTGGTGCCTCATTTATCTAAGGACATTGCAACGTCAAGAGTGTTTTCAGAGGAGGAGCCAATAATGAGAAAACAACAACTCAAACTGATATACTCTCAGTCTAGTTTACACTATGAGATTTTTCCAGATGCACCATGGTCCATCCTTGACAAGGCCAGACACAAGTCTAGACCACATGGCGATGGTCTAGTTGGTTCAACACAAGAAAATCCCACTGATAAGTTGTCAAATCAATTGCAACAATTGTGGATATAGTAGACAGTGACCAACCAGACCTCTCGTTCGGTTGCTCCCCCTACCCAAATGTTAGATGTACATAGTGTGCAGTCAACGAATCCAAAGGCCAACCAGCATCTTGACAGAAAGAAAAAAAATGAAACAATAAGGGTAAGGGGGATAAGAAACCCAACATAAATGTTGGTGGGGGAAACACAGAGAAGAGAATGTTGAAGTATCCGTGTAACCTTTGCACGGAGGACCACCCGACTCACCTATGCCCTCAACTTGTGGAGGCCTATAAGTTATTGGCACAGTAGCAACCTGTTGTGTTAATGAACCCATTTCCTTATGGGAAAAATATGACTCAAGCCTCTTCGAGCGCGGATGGGGGAATTCACGGACCCCCCGCGTATTCTAGTAATACCTCGATTGCGAACGTTTATATGATGAAAGGTGATGCTTACATAGAAACTAGGGAACATGATTATATAATGTCGGAATCTACTCAAAAAGGGTAAAGAATTTGTAAACCCATTTGTTCCTCTCTAGATTGAAAAGAATATGGGTGAAACAATGACATACATCTTGAAAGGATCGTTCAAGAAAGATTCCCATAATCTAAATGCAAGGGTCGCCTAGAATTACTCTATGGTGTAGGATTTGTCACAAACCCCTTGTGCAATGTCTTCTTTGGAGGTCCTCCAGAGATGCCCTTCACAGAGAAAGGCTCTATTGTCCTCTTTGGGATCTGTTGAGACCTGTAATCTGGGAATGATCATGCTTGATATGACCGACTTGAAACCTCATCTCCCATACCATGTTGCATTTCAAATAGTAGTGGTTTACACCATGAAATATTTTACCCGAAATATTTTCCACACAGTGGTTGATGAGGGTGCCTCGACTTGCGTGATTTTATTGGCGTGTTGTAAGGCCATTGGCCAACCCTTTTTTTCTCCATCACCTACTCTACTTACTTCTTTCGACGATCATTCTTTCATACCACATGGAATCATCCCTTATTTCACCATGTAGTTGGGAGGGAAGACCATGTGCATTGAAGTTGAAGTGGTCGATGCGCCTCTCGACTACAACATTCTGTTAGGAAGGAGTTGGACCTATGAAATGCATGTAGTGGTTTCCACATTTTTTTAGGTATTGTTGTTCCCACATGAGGGTCAAATCATAACCATTGACGAGTTGTCCTTCTCCAGGCTTGACCCTTCATTGGGGGCATCCACGGTCCTAATGATTGATAACCCTTAGCCCGAAATCGTCAACATGGGGGTTGGTTTGTGTCCAAATTTGATGGGTAATTTAGATTACCCGCCCCCTTCCCGCAATGTCAAGTTCATATCGGCTACCCCCAACCAACCTAGGGATGAAATTTTTCAAGTGTCGTCATTCTATACAACTTACTTTAATGATCTATGGAATATTCCTTCCCCGTCATCTTCGATGGAAGGGACAAGGCATCTTGGCATGGACATGCCCTTTTCCATGGCAGAAGTTGCATAAAGTATTTTCCAATAAGCTTCAGTTGACCCCGATATGACTCCCACACATTAGTTAGATCCAGTTCTCGAGCCTATGTGGGTTCAAGGTTCCCTTGCCACTACCAATTCTTTAGAATTGGTATTTCCCTCTAATGATGTGATTATAGAGGCATTGACCAGTATGGATAGACCCTGGAAAAATATTCATCACAGATCTTATTTTCTCCCGGAGTTAAGAATAATAAAGGGAGGTGAATTTGTGTTGACTGTGATTGGAGATAGGTCTTGTCCTATTAATCCTCTGGCTATGCATGGAGTCGCTGAAACGATACCTATTGACATCTCCAAAATCCCTAGCATCGTGGAGAATGTCTTCGTTGGAGTGGACTGCTCCCCTGAGGAGATTCGAATCTACACAGATTTATTTAATGAATTCTGAGACGTTTTTTCCTAGTCTTATGAGGAAATGTCAGGCATTGATCCAAGAATTTTTGAACATGATATAACAACTTATCTTGACACCAAGCCAGTCTGACAGAAGCTTCATCCAGTAAATCCTCAGAAAGCAACATCTATTAAGGTTGAATTAGAGAAACTTCTTAAAGTCAGTTTCATCTACCCCGTTCAGTTGACGCAATGGGTGTCAAATCTCGTTCTAGTTAACAAAAAGTAGGGTACGATTCGCATGTGTATCGACTTTCGTGATTTGAATAAGGCATGTCCAAAGGATAATTTCCCCACCCTATTCATTGATGATATTGTTGATGAATGAGAAGGATGTGAGGTCTTTTCTTTCATGGATGGTTTTTTGGGATACAACCAAATATAGATCAATACTGAAGAACAACATAAAATAGCTTTTATCTGTCTGTGGGGAACATTTGCTTATCGTAAGATGCCTTTTGGCCTGAAGAATGTTGGAGCCATTTTTCAATGGGCCATGTATTTTTCTTTCCACGACCTTAGACATATACTCGAGGCTTATCTCGATGATCTAGCATCAGGATCTCACAATGTCAAGTTCATATCGGCTACCCCCGACCAACCTAGGGATGAAATTTTTCAAGTGTCGTCGTTCTATACGACTTAATTTAACGATCCATGGAATATTCCTTCCCCATCATCTTCGATGGAAGGGACAAGGAATCTTTGCATGGCCATGCCCTTTTCCACGACAGAAGTTGCGTATAGTATTTTCCAATAAGATTCGGCCGACCTTGATATGAATCCCACACATTAGTTAGATCTAGTTCTCGAGCCTATTTGGGCTCAAGGTTCCCTTGCCACTACCAATTATTTAGACTTGGTATTTCCCTCTGATGATGTGATTATAGAGGCATTGACCGGTCTGGATAGACTCTGGGAAAATATTCATCACAGATCTTATTTTCTCCCAGAGTTAAGAACAATGGAGGGAGGTAAATTCATGTTGACTATGATTGGAGACAGATCTTGTCCTATTAATCCTCTAGCTATGCATGCAGTCGCAGAAATGATACCTATTGACATCTCCAAAACCCCTAGCATTGTGGAGAATATCTTCGTTGGAGTGGACTGCTCCCCCGAGGAGATTCAAATCTACACAGATTTATTTAATGAATTCTGAGACATTTTTCCTAGTCTTATGAGGAAATATCAGGCATTGATCCAAGAATTGTCGAACATGATATAACGACTTATCCTGACGCCAAGCCAGTCTGACAAAATCTTCATCCAGTAAATCCTCAGAAAGAAGCATCTATTAAGGCTGAATTAGAGAAACTGCTCAAAGTCAGTTTCATCTACCCCATTCAGTTGACACAATGGGTGTCAAATCTCGTTCTAGTTAAAAAAAGGTAGGGTATGATTCGCATGTGTATCGACTTCCATGATTTGATTAAGGCATGTCCAAAGGATAATTTCCCCACCCCATTCATTGATGATATTGTTGATGAATGAGAAGGATGTGAGGTCTTTTCTTTCATGGATGGTTTTTTGTGATACAACCAAATACAGATCAATAGTAAATACCAACATAAAATAACTTTTATCTGTCTGTGGGGAACATTTTCTTATTGTAAGATACCTTTTGGCCTGAAGAATGTTGGAGCCACTTTTCAATGGGCCATGTATTTTTCTTTCCACGACCTTATACATATACTCGAGGATTATCTCGATGATCTAGCATCACGATCTTGCAAGAGAGCTTATCATCCTGCACACCTTCGACTAATCTTAGAGCGATGTCACTACTATCGGATTCGCTTGAATCCTAACAAGTGCAGTTTCTATGTGACGTCGGGTCGTCTTCTAGGTTTCATAGTTTTGAAAACAGGGATCATGGTCGATCCTATGAAGGTTGAGGCGATAGTTTAGTTGCCTCCCCCATGCATAGTCCCTCATCTTCAAAGCTTATAGGGGAAATAAAACTTTCTTCGGCGTTTTATCACAAACTATGCCGATATCACTAAAGGGTTCATGCGTTTACTGAAAAAGGGAGTCCCTTTTTGTTGGGATGAAATTGCCCAGTGCTCTTTCGAAGAATTGAAATGTGCCCTTATGTATGCTCCTCTGCTCCGAACTCCCAATTATAATAAATATTTCTTATTATACTTGGTCGTCACAGAGTTGACCATCGGTATGGGCTTGGTTCAAGAGGATGATCTGATCGAAGAGAATGTGATTTATTACTTGATCTGAGGCCTGGTTGGACCAGAACTCAACTATTCCCATGTTGAGAAGCTTGTGCTGGCAGTAGTGCATGTTGTCCAGCGGTTCTATCATTATATCTTAGTTCATAAGACCACCATCATTACCGTTGTGAATCCATTTCAATATGTATTGACAGGACACCTCATTGGCAAAAAGATCAGTAGATGGATATTTATCCTCAAGGAATTTGAATTGGATTTTGTTTCTGCGAAATCCAAAAAGTCATTGGTCTTTGTGGAACTTATTTCGAAACTTCCAGTCGAATCAGGTGATGTTATGCCCGAAGAATCACCTATTAAAGGCTATCTTTTTCTGATCACATCTTCGAACCCCTGGTATGGAGATATACTAGTTTATATCCAAACTTTGAAGTGCCCTGCCTCTTCTTCTCGCAATGAGCATCGACGTATATTCCATCAGGCACGAAACTATGTCATATTTGATGACACTTTGTATCGTCGAGGTGTATATTTCATCCTTCATCAGTGCCTCATTCACGAAGAAGCTAAATTCTTCCATAACGACTTCCACACTGGAGCATGTAGTGGTCATTTGTCTGGGTTGGCAACAGCCCAAAATATTCTACAATATGGTTACTTTTGACCTACGTTAATCAAGGATTGAGTTGAGTCGGTCAAGAAGTGCCATCTGTATCAAATCTTCTCTCGGAAGATGAGGGAACATCCTGCTCCCATGTTTCCCGTCATTGCTATTGGTCCTTTCACCAAGTGGGGGATTTATTTTACTACATTCTACCCAACTTCATCCAGGAGGAATCGTTATATCATTATAGTGGTAGAATAATTCACAAAGTGGGTCGAGGCTATGCCAACATTTAACAATGATGGCAAGACAACAACTCTCTTTATTTTTAACTAGATAGTAGCAAGGTTCGACATCCCGAAGGATATTGTCACTAACCATGGCAGTCATTTTCAGAACAAAATGATGTCTGATTTAACATCAAATCTTGGGTTGAGGCAAGAGCATTCATCACCCTACTACCCAAAATCGAATGGTCAGGTGGAATATGTGAATAAGTCCCTCAAGACTATTCTGCAGCAAACGATCAATTCTTCCAAGTCAAATTTCATTTGATGTTGTACTCGACATTATGGGCCTGCCAAACGTCTGTAAAGACTGCCACCAGTTTCTTATCTTTTCAACTCTTTTACAGGCTGGAAGTAGTCTTGCCAATAGAGTGTTAGACCCCATCTCTAAAATTGGCAGTAGAGTTATTTTCGGACACTTCACCACTTGAGGAACGTTTATTATATCTTGAGAAGCTCGATGAGAAACGTCGTGATGCATCCTTGGCTAACGAGGCTGACAAGTAATGAGTCAAGATTCAATATGATCGGTTCATTCATCCTCGTATTTTCTCTGAAGGTGACCTTGTCATTGTCTACGACCAAGATAAGGATCCCCTAGAGGTGGGCAAGTTCAAACCCATGTGGTTCAGACCTTTCATAGTGAAGGAGGTCTTAAAGAAGGGAACTTATCGTCTGGTTGAATTTGAGGGAAATGATTTGGCGGATCCTAGAAATGGGATGTACCTCAAGAAGTATTACTCATAGGTTGGTCACGTGGGTGACTTCTTGTACATATGTATAGTTCTTATACAATTAGCCTTTTGTCTTTTTGTTTTATGGACGTGTCGTTATTTATGTCACATTTTTCATTTTGGCAGATGTCAAGTGAATCAGAGATGTTCTTTGGGATCATGGATGGCACTAGCCAACATACTCAGAGGCTTGCTTCCACAGCTTGGGTGATTTTCACACCTCAAGGCAAGTTGTTATCTTCTGGAGGTATCTATCTAGGTGACGCCACTAATAATGTCGTTGAGTACAACAAAGTGATAGAGTTTCTTCGTGACGGTTTTTTGCATGTTATCTCTCACCTCTGGGTCTATTTGGATGATCATCTAGTTATGTCCCATTTAAATGGGGTTTACCACGTTTATGATCCTACTTTACACCGACGATTCCTTAGGGTACGTCTCTTAGAACATTTCTTTGATCACATTACGTATATCCATGTTCCTAGAATATTAAATCAAATGAAAGATACTCTAGCTAATCAAGTATTAGATTGGCATATTGCACACACATACACATGTA
>SNQJ01S0093369.1:58616-69444 GCA_010110895.2 Picea sitchensis
ATATATATATATATATATATATATATATATATATATATATCAAAAAGTATCAGAGTACATCGGTGGGCACAAATGCCTCTAAAATATAAATCCGGTATACATCACAGGGCTTATTCCCTCAAAAATATACAAAGAGTGTCCTCGACACATAAGAGGTCCATCCTATCTAAGAACAGGGCATGGTGGCCCTGTTGTAGTGAACAACGACGTTTTCCACACACCGGAAGAGTTGGACCCAAGTTGGTGGCACCCCAACTACATGACGCTGCATCGATGGCGAGAGATCCTTGATCTTAGACATGGGAACTATACGAGTGAGCGCAGTGAGGTTCTGCTCCACCCATCTCAAAAATCTCTCAGCCTCTCCGGCTGGAGGTCCCCCTGTTGTTTCTGCTGATCCAGCGGCTACTACTGGTACTGCCTCTGGTCAAGGACGTCGCCTGGTCCTCGAGAAGTTTGTTGGACGCACTGGGCCCACATCTGTACATAACAGATACATGGTTATCAGATACTCTGATACAGATAAAAATGATATATATAAAAAAGAAATTAAAATTAAATAACTTTAAAAAACACACATACCTATCTCTCCTCTCTCCTCTCCAGAAGGTACGGTTATGTCTGGATCCCTATAAAAGTTGATTCCTAGGGGTAGTCCTCTATTTCTGAAATCTATCATGCCCACCAGTCAAACAATGTGTCGTTGAAGGCCTCTATGGTCCTTTCTCCCCCCTGTCGCAACATCAATGTTTCCCATCTACACATTGCTGGGAAGGAGGCCACATGCCCCCGCACTGTCTCTCGTGGACTAAGGCTGGGTACCCTCTCAAAGAAGAATGAGCATAGAATGGTACCAAACCTGAAGTTCTTATTACTCCGCCCTCGACACTCTGTGAGTTACCTCTTCATGCATTCGAGCATGGTCATGCTCCATTCAAATAATCGTGCATTTAGGCACGACATTACACAATACATGTGCACCTGGAAGGCTTGGTGTAATGTCGCAGATCTATTAATCCACCCAATAAGAAAAACTATCACCTTCAGTGATAGGTTGGTAATCTTGTGGATGGGCACCTAAGAACCTACTTTCTTAGTGTCGGCCTTGCAATGCATTCCGATCAATTCGGCGATGTTAAGGGGCCCGAGGGGAAATGTACGCAGATTGACTGGTTCCCCTCTCCTAGAGAGGTCAGTCAAGAAGTAAATGTCCTTAGTTGTTGGAGTCAATGACTGCCCCTCAAGCATAAACGCCTCTGTGTCAGGGTGCCAATAATCCACCAAGGCATTCAACATACTGGTTTGTGCCCTCATAAGTGGACACCGGTAGAACTTCCATAACCCACATTGTTTCAATGCAACGATAGCAGTAGGGTCCTCATTGAACAAGACATTGATTTCCTCATGTTACCTCTCCCTCCAATGGACATACATCATATTACATGACAAGTTCAAAGGGGAGTTAGTTCTTGCATTTTCATTTTTTTAATTCTTTTGAGGGTGTACATGGGATGTATTGGGCATAGTTGCATATGCACATGTGCAGATTGTTTTCTTCCCACGGGCATACGCGGGTTGTCCTTAGATAGACCACGTACACGTAGGGCATCAATTTTTTAGGAGGGCGCGCCCCCCCAAAAAATAAAAGAAATGCATAATTGAAGTATTGAAATGCAATAGGGATGAATTTATACTTACTTCAGAAGTTCATTTCATTCTCCGAAGCTCCCGAAATCAACTATTTTAGCAAAGGAGTCTTTTTTACCTCTTGGTTAATTTTCAAATTGCAATGGTGAAAATGAGTTGTCAACTTCTATTTATAGACTTTTTTGGCTCTTTTTTGCAACTTTTTGAACCCTTTTGTCATTTTTTCTGGCTTGAAAATCATTTAACATGGTTCTTGAGTTTATTACTGGATGTTACGATGCACTTCACCTTTGGTTTGGAAAAAAAATTGGGAGATAGGTCACTTTTTGAAGGTCCTTTCGTAAAAATCATTTTTCCAACTTTTGCATATAAGTTGCGATTCCACCTCCACTTTCTTCATCTCATTGTCTTTTCTGCTTTTACATAGGATCAATCCCACCGAAGTGTGACATGGAAACATCTTTGTTGTTTTATAAGTATCGTGAATAGGTGGTAGAGACTACCTTTACATGGATGCCCTAGATAGATCCTAGTTTCATTTTTGGCGTCCATGTTGTCTTTAATGACTTTAGGATCGGGAGTCCTTGTTAGTTCTGTCATGATTACGAGATTGAACCTCACATATATGATGTATAATCACTCTTTCCTCACCCTCGAGACTCCAAAAAATGAGCATTCTTTGTTTTCTTTCAATTTCTCTTTGAGATCCGAAAGAAACATCCGACGAGACTACATTTATGCTTTTCAATCTTGTCTGGATTAACTGAGAAAAGTAACCTCTTGGAGTCTTCTTTAAGCCCTTTTCAGACTCTCTAAACATGAAAATATTGTCGAGCGACCTTGTTTTGCTTCACGCTCGCTAAACTAAAACTTGAAGGCACGTTTGTCCGGCGATAGTTTACCCATTTTTCTATCTGGATGGTCATTTGTACGAACAAAGGTATACTATAGGAGCTTCGGTTCACTAGAAGAGTATTCTCAGGTATAAGTTTAACCCTTTTTCGGGCTCAAGGGACTAAATTTATGAAAAATGAACCTCCACGGAGTCCATAGTTAACCTCTTTTCAGACTCCCTAAAATTGAAAATATCGTTGAGTGACCTTGTTCCTTCACACTCGTTAAATTGGTCAAGAAGAACATCCCCTACAGATTCCATACTTAAGCTCTTTTCAGACTCCTTAAAATTAAAAATATCTTCAAGTGACCTTGTTCCTTCACACTCATTAAATTGGTATAGAAGAACATCTACTGGCATGAGTATACCCCTTTTTTCAGCCCGTAGATTAAGGAGGAAAAATGTACACCTCGGGAGATTTGTCTCACCGGGAGAGTTATCCTAAGTAAATTTTATACTTTTTCGAGCTAAGGGGACTAAATCTAGAAAAAGGTTGTGAGTCCATAGTTAATCTTTTTTCAGACTCCATAAAATTGAAAAGCTTGTCGAGTGATCTTGTCTGTGTCACACTTGTTAAAATGGTTTTGAATAGATGTCTTTTTGGTGCTATTTTATCCCTTTTTTGAATCGACTAGACTATTTTCAAAAAAGGTACCCCAATGGATTCTTCTTTTACGTTTTTTCAAACTCTCTAAACATGATAAACTATTGATCTTACCTTCTCTGGGCTTGTGAAAAATACATTGAAGGGGGTTTCATCGTGTCTTGCTAATCGCATTTGCATCTCTGTGTATTTGGCCTAATGCCGGCTCCATGTTGATCTCAACTGAGCCTTTGAAGCATGCCTTATATGCAAGCCTTGTAGCACTTTGCTTCTGTGACCTGACACCTCGACCCATGGAGGAATTTTCCCCGAGTGTCCTTTTCCTGCACATGTATCCTTCCTCTAAGCATTAGACAGTTCCTTACACTTGGAACTAGTATTCTTGCGACACTCATTTTTCCTTTGTAACGTATCGTTCTTTTATCCTTTTTCAAGATCTTTAAAAAATTGAAAAAGACAAAAACAAAATAAAAAATCCCCAAAAAGAGGATGGGAAATATATATTCGTTTTTGGAAGAACAATGAGTCTCCCTTGGACAAAGCACATCCTTCTGTTTGTTCGTCAAGCTTGGGATTTAATATGAACTTAGTAAGTTGTTCTCACTACATAGATTTGTCTCCTCCTCCATTTGGTTATTCTTCCAAACACATGGAGAGTTTGATTTGCCTCCTGCATCGTGAACTTATGTCAATGTCATGTTGTCTAAGTCTGATCATATTTCGTGCTCTTGTCCAAAAGAAGTTTCACCCAGCCTGAGTCAGCCTTTCTGTAGTTTGTCTCTTGACCTCATGCCCGGCCATCCTGAAATTCCAATCAATTCCTTGTTCGAAATCAATGAAGTTCTCTGCCTGATCACCGAGATCCTCTTGTCTTTTCTCGACAAGCCATCGATAACCTCTGGGTAGTGAATTTGTACACTCACATTACACTCCTACCCAAGTTTTGAATATCTTGAAGTTGTTTCTCGAGATATGAAGGCCTCATCTCTAGCCATCAGACGTCGTTGGCTTCTTGAAGATGGATACTATACTTGTATATCTTTGATTTTGAGATGTAGATCCGTTGCGTATTGCTCGCAGCTACACTTTATATAGTTATATGACATGGATCTACAGTGTATTTGATTGACAACCATGAATTATTTCATCCCGAGCAGGGTATTCCTACCTCAAAGAGACAATTGTTATTTTTGCAGATGGCACCTCCCAAACTCTGGTCCCGGGCTCACTCTCTTTGTACATAGGTGAAGATTTTTTAATTTATTTCGGCCATTAGATGTTATAACCCTAAATTTATCCATACATGTATACCTGGCACTTGGCCCTCTTACTTGCTATTTATTCCAAGCCATCATTGAGTTGCTCTTCTTAAAAAATCATTTTTTTGAAGATGTATGCGCCTTGAACCACTACTGCCCGCATACATACGCTTGTTGCACCACTACAGCTTGCTTGCATACACTAGTTTCACCATTACAGCCCACGTATACTTGCAAAAGTTTCAAAAATTAAAAAGTTGCAAGGAATTCGTTGATATTACGGGCTATTGAGTAGTTTCCCAACTAATCCACCGCCTATAGCCCGTCACCCAACCAAATAACCATCCATTTTTCATATAAAAGGAGTTGTTAGGGTCACATTCCACATATAGACATAAGAACAGTGAAACTCTGCCCATTTCACATCCCCTCCTTTCCCCAAGCATTTGCATCTTTGTTGTGAGAATTGCCTCACAATTCCTCATTTTTCCCTTTTTCCTCCATAAGAACCCATTCTATTTCCTAAGAAGAATTTTGAGAGGAGAAAGATATGCAGAGGTGCGCTTGGAGCTTGGTGAAGAGGAGCCTAGACCAAGTTTGAGGAGTATTATTTGGCACTGGTTGTAAGTAATAATTGTATTATCAATAAAAGAAGTACTTTTCTTGTCTTGGAACATGATGTGTCAAATGTTTGCATTTGTTTTATGTTTGTTCTAACATCTAACCCTTATTTATGTATGAAATATATGCTTGTAGTTCTTTGTTTATCTATCTTTGAATGCAGGCCAGCCTTGGGAGGATGTTTGTAGTCAGCGAAGCTATCAAGTGCAAGAGGATCTACACCGAACCCGGAGTAAAGGTACAATTACTAGATCCTTCTCATTTCACTTTTCTTGCATAAGTTTGGGGTATGTTTTGGGTAGTTAGAGAAGTAGGATACTTTTAAACGGTTATTGATCCGCCTACATTGTAAACCATGGTGTATCCATAGGGGGGGTTTTCCTGCTAGCAATCCTTCATCTACAATATTTCATCGAATGCCTAATTTATTAAATCCAACCATTATCTGGAAGGGTGCAGAAGAAGGAAAGTGAGGCTCTATAAGATCATTCCAATCAAAGGAAACCATCCTAGGACTTGGAGGGGGCGTACTTGAAGAGAGTGGAATGCCCCCTTGTTCAAAAGGTACTAAACTGGAAATTATAAGGACACAATTAAAAGACACATCAATCCTTGAAAGAGGAGTTGGATCAACCGAATATTGCATCAACAAGACTACTTCCTTAGACTTGTCACTCTTCAAGAGAATAGTGGGATCGATTGAAGATTGCATCGACGCGACCACTTCCTCAACCACTAGTTGAATAGGATGTGATAAAACATGGTCAAGAGACACATCAACCCCCAAAATAAGAGTGGTGTTGGTTAAAGAATGCATCAAAACGACCACTTTGTCAATCAAAGATTGATTAGAATGTTGGGAAACTGAAGATGAATCAAAATTAGAAGGGTCGTCAGACAAGGAACACGATTATCATGCCACAAAAATAGCAGGGCACAAATGAGTAAGGTTATCCTCTTTTCAAATATTACAATGGAACTTGGGATTATGTCCTATACGTCTATGCTTATCAATCATATTAGTTCCCCTAGCATGAATTACTGTGGTTGGTTGGTTTCCCCCAGCATGACTTGTAGCGGCCAGTGGCTCGATCATACTATGCATAACAATGACTAGACTTTTTCTTTCATCATGAATCACAGATCTTGGTTGCATGCCCCTGTTGGTTTTTACTTGATTATTATTCTTTATTGATCATCTGAGTTATTGACCTAGGGTTCATGTCTTTCGAGTTTCCAACAAAGATTCTAAAAATATTGGCCCTCCTGGTAAACCAGAAGGAAACACAATACACAGAGTGCACTATGTAGTCTCACCCGAGATAGATTTAAATGGGTGGTTGTAAGACTTAGGTGTTTATAGCCTAGGATTGAGTATGAGATAGGGTTTTATCATTCAGATCTAGGTGCTACGAACTGTGATTGAAATCTATTATTATTCATGGGTGTGCATTCATCTTTCACAGTTTATTTCCCGAACAACATAATCGTATTCCATAACAATGCATTCACTCATTCATTAAGCATAAAAATTAACTACTAAAACAAAACAAAGATATACATGCATTTATCACATTACATAGATATTACCATGGTCCACCCCCTCCTAGGCTACGTCCATAAAGATTTGGCTCTTGGCTCTTTTATTATGGTATTTTTTCATTTCTAGCGCCGCGCGCTTGCAATTCTCCTCATATGGGTAATATCTATACGAGGCGAACTAGATCTCACCAAGCTCCAAAGCTTGTGATCTAATCCTCATATCTTCCTTCTGTCCTTTGTTCTTAGCTCAAAAACTTACAAAAATGGTTCATAATAGTATTACATAACGCATCAACTCGTACATAACTATGATGGAATATTACCAAAGTCGAACTAACACAAAAACAAACATATATATAAAGTTTCCTCATATGATACCTATGTAATTTATTTATATCTATCAGGCTCTTCAGCCATTTACAATGTATTACCAAAACCCTAACCCTACCGATGTTAGGTCTTCCTCCCATGTGCGCATGTTGTTCTTCCTCCAGCTATCACTTTTCTTGTGCACGCTTTATTGCATGCGCACGTGTTATTCATTCTCCAGCTATTACTTCGGTTTCTGCACACTTTCTTTCCCCACGATCATCCTTCTTTCCACTTCATCCTGGTGCCAACATGCCCCCAACACTGACATGTGAATCATCCCAAGTCACCTAATATTTATGAGCTTCCTTGATCTCCTTGGTGATCATCTAGAACTTTTCCTTGAGCTCTGTTGCTTTTGTCAGTGCTTGTGCAGTCTTCTCCTTGATGGTGTCCACTACCTGAACTACCACTTCGTCGTTCAACAGTCCTGTACATTCTGCCTGGGTCTGTGTTATCTGTGTTTTATCTCCTTCCGCTTGTGCGAGTACGTCTGCTACCTGTTCCTGTAATGGCTCTATTTGATCCTGAGGCTCCTATTTTTGTGTTTACGCAGTGACGAGTTCTACCTGCATCTTCTTCATCTCTTGCGTCCCTTTTACTCGTTCTGAGATTGGTATGGTATTCTACCTTTGTTTGATTTCTTGGATCGTTGCATTGATCCTTTCCTCTTCCTTTTCCCAGTGTTGGACAAGGAAGAGGATCCTCCTCCAACCTTGTCCAAAGTTGTGCTACTTTATCGAACAATTCAGTTGTGGTGCTAACCTACTATTCTATCTCCTGCAGTTGCGTTATTGCTTCCTTCTTCCTTTTCTCCTTCACTACTGGGGGAGTGGTTGGTGTGAGTTGTTCTCAGAGATTCTCGATCTCCTTCTGATACTGATCAATTGCCTGTGCAATCTAGTCAATCTTTTCTGCTACTGGGAGTTCATTTCCTTGCATGATGCTTGGGTTTTCTCAAAAATTCCTCCCACTCTTCATTCCAGTTCATTCCTATATTATTTTTCCTCGTGAGTTTCGAACTTGTCCTACTCACAAAAATTTTCAAGTGCCTCCTGCTTCTTTGTTTCTTGTTGTAGCTTGACTAATTTTTTATGTGCACGAGACTGTACGTCATGGTCGATGCCAAATTTCAATTTGTGTACTTGTCTCGATGGCATCCGCGTCAAGACCAATTGGATGTGGTCTAAATCCTTCAAGGGTGTCTACCCCATGATTTCATCCATGCACATCATGCTAGGTTTGATGTAGACTTTTGCGTTTGCATTTGGAACTAAGTGGATTGGGTCTTGTTCTTCTACCTCCACTCTTTCTTTGGTCTATATTTTCAATGGCTATATGCCTCTCCTGATTCTTGCTATATGTACTTCCCCAAATTTCTTGAGGAACTATCCCATTTCTGACAACTATTTTTGCAGTTTATCCCTGTGATGTGTTGCATGATCGAAGTCTTCTGCTAGGCAATCCTAGACCATTTTGGCGATCATTTCCCCATCATCCTCTGTGACCATATAGTCTGGAAATGATCATTGCACCTTTGATTTCTTGTGTGTGTCTCTTGCCTACTTGACTGGTCTCTTATTTCCCCCTGGTTCCTATGTGATGGGATTTGGGGTGGTCTCCCGTGCTCCCTCAGCATGTTTCTGTTGTCCATTGGTCAACTGTGTAGTCTCTTTCTTCCCCTTCTGGGTCCCTATCTTCTTTGACCCTTCGTATTCCTAAGTCAGCTTGCTTTGGTCCGTACTTAGTTTCTTAGGCACTGGGATTTCTGGAGGCTGTGTTTCATCCTACACTGCCTCTCCCTTTATTGTTATTTCCAGTACTTCTCGGGTAATGGTTGGGATCCTCCATTCATCAGGAAATTCATTAATGACCATGTTGATATCACCCTTTGTGATGCAGTAGTGCATATATAGCCATTGTTTATCTGGATCATGCCTTGGTTGTATCCATATTGTTTGGCATGTGGCCCGGAAGTTGGTGATGTCTGCATATCGCGCGATAGCCTCTGGTATTATTCTCCATGATCGGATGATATCTTCCTATATATCTCACAGGTATTCTTCGAATATGATTCCATTCTCCCTCTTATGCCTGGATTATGGCCCGAATCTCAGTAATAGGTATCTCTCTCCTGCTGGTTGCGATCGAGTACAAAAAATTACATACCCTGGTTCTCACCATCCCATGAAGGATATTAGGGTGATCAACCATGAGTAATTGAACTATGTTCCTAGGTCCTATGCATCCTTGCAGTCCTCTTGAAATAAGTTCAATAAATATGGTGCCCAGCTCATCGAGGTTCCTTCCGTGCATTGAGATGCAAATGCAATGACTCCTGTTGGTACTTCGTCTTTGCAGAATTTTCTTATCAATTTGCAGGCTAATATTTTTGCGCCCAATTGTGTAGCTGTGTTTTTTATTCGTTTGATCATGATGCCCCTCGTTCCCCTGGCGGTGCCATATTTCTTCTTTATTTCTTCTGTCAACGCTTTCTCCATGGATTTGTAGTCTAGAATCAACACGGGATCCATACCCCAGATTGGTAATCCTATTATTTGTGCAATAATCTCAATGGTTATGGGGACGGGTTTGTCCAGCCATATATTCCCTCCATGTGTGACTTCTAACAACTTCTTGATGCATTTTGTCACGTATTGGCCTATGCCAAAATGTGGTAGCTTCGACAAACCTAAGATTCATGTTCTCTCCATCCCAGCTTCCCACTGGTGTGGCTAGTTGATCATTTCTCCAAGTGGGGTTACACCTATGGTCTGCATAAAGACCCTCTGGGCAAGTTCTGGGAACTTGGTTTCATCTGATACATCATGTTCAGAATACTTGAGCTTCCCGATGTGACCTAGTAGCTCTGGTTCTACCTGTACTCTAGCTAGTATGCGTGGTAGAACAATTTCTACTGCAGGTTTCTTGCGGGGTGAGCTTAGTATCTGTACTCTTTCTTCCTGCTGCAGAGGTTGGTTCAAAGTTCCAACAACTTTTGGTTGTTCCCCCATCAGTCATTACGGCCAATATGAGGCATTTGTAGTGGTATCCTCTACTAGTTGACCTGATATGGTCGTTTGTGACTCGTCTAGTTGCATTGTTGCTTCCAGATTTTGTGTCATTTCGTTAACTTCCATGGTTGCTTCAGTGCTTTCTGGTTGCATTTCCTTTTGGGTTTTCGCTTCCTTGTTCTGAGGCTCTTGCACCACTACTGGCATATCCTATTTCAAGGCCTCTAGTTGTGGTTGTTGAATATCCTCCAGTATTGGTGTAGAATTCACTGGTATTGTCTCTGGAGATGGGATCTTGTCGATTTTGACAATCTCCAGCTGTTGCTATTCATTTTCTTCCAGCAGTCCTCGTGACCTAGTTTGAACCCTAGTCGGTCTGGCTGTCTGGCCTGCTTCTATTGGCTTCAATGGTGCCATAGTGGTGATTGTCGAATGTTTGTTGAGTTTGAATAAATTTGGTGAGCTCTATGGTATCGCTCTGTTCATTTTGGCTGCTATTACTCTCTCTCTGTGCTCCTTTCGCGAATAGACTAGTTTCTCCTATGCTCACGTGTTTTATGGGCTTCTCACAAAGCTTCTCAAGGACGCTTCCTCCATTTTGCGTTTAATGCATCATAGTTGTGGGTTCAATGCATCTGCGGTGGTTTCTTACTTTCCATTACGCTTTCTTTTCCGTCTCTAGTTGGTGTGTTTAATGTGATATCCCATCAGTCCTTGCCATGCTTTAATTCCTCCTAGTGTTGTCATGTCAGCCTGCTTTCGTCAACTTTCCTTTTACCACTTGTTTCCCTTTGTATCTGATCATTGTCCTTTCCTTTGTTGAATTCATTTTTGGAACATCATGTAGCCTTTCTATCTCTGGCGTGCTGCGCGCTTT